>KN837095.1:881247-902528 GCA_000827215.1 Sphaerobolus stellatus SS14 | reverse complement strand
CAACTAGCAGTGACCCGACGCATCGCTTCACTGTAAAGTAGATGGTGAGTAGTTAAATAAATATTATTGAATTTCTTTTTATAGTCCCATGGGTAACCGAGGGGAGACGAAAAACCCTGACACATCCACCACTGTTGTCGCAGAAATCCAAACTGCCTGGTGAAGACCATCAGGGATTCAACAGGGCGTCCAGGTGCCAACTCGGAAGCAAACTATTTTATCTTCTTAACCATGACATGGCCCTCTTCGAGGACGCCTTGCTCGTGCCTCGAAGGTAATATTCTCATATCAATGTGTGGACTCTTCGTGGCTGGAACATTGGGAGTCAATTCGAGGAGATATTACGTCTTTGAATACTAGGAGACTGTGTTAATTTTTTCATCGACATCAATTTTTTCTAGACACAAGATCGATGCTGGGATTAAAAATTCACCTAATTATTTGCGAATGATGGAGTGCCCCTTTTATGCAGAACTAATCCTTCTTTTTGGCAAGCGTAATGCCCGTATACCACATGGAAGGCTGCTCGAGTTCACAGGAAGACCTTTATCTATCCGGCCAATCACTCACACTTCCGATCGATACTATATCCCTTTTTTTCCGTCTTTTATCCTTAGTCCAGTAATTTTGCTGCTTATCTCGACCTTGGTTTATCATGCAGTGGTTATTTCTCTTGTTTCTCAAATTCGTTCTCCTTATCTCCTCATCAATAATTAACATAACCACTACACCTCTCGAAAGACATGATTAGCACGAACATATACTATATCATTATCCTAAGTTTTATGATCTGATACTGAGTTGATGCGTCAGCACGATGTCTATCTTTTGACAGGAATCACAGGTATCGGCTGTTCGGACATCCTCCCAAATGTTCTTGTTTCATCGAACACCTAACTTCTCTCCATCAAGAGAATTCCACTTGAAGCTTATAACCTCATAACACTGTGCTAATATGTTACTTCAAAAGGGTTCCCTCTTGCCTGCCCGTTATTAGAGAGGTTCACTTCAAGTTGTTTCGCCAACTTGCATGCTCCTTTGCATTAAACCTTTTTCTTGGGGTGATTTTCCCTATTTATCATCTGAAATCAAATATGGAATGTCTTTTCCTTCTAAGACAATAAATTATACGAGAATCTTATGTTAAACAGGCTTAGCTTTGAGGAGACTGAGGCTAGACCAGCTCTGGTATTGCACACGACGTGCAGCGATTGTCCATTAGGTTTTACGGCTTCCAGCTACTTCCTTAAAAGCTCCCTGTCAGCATTATTCGCACCATATTCTTCCGTTCAAAGTGGTCATTCCTGTTTGTATTTCAGTATTACAGCATTATCAATTGTCTCATGAACTTTATCTCAAAACCGTACCCCATACCTACGCTCCAGACGTGTAAGGGGACGTCCATACGAACGTCTAGGAGCAGGCTTCGAACCATGATTCTGTAAGGACGTAGCGATGAAAGCACAAGTGAGAGAAATAAAAGCTACAAGTGTCATCCATGTTGCATTGCCGTACTGTGCCTCAGCGCCGATCTGGCGGAAACGAGTACGAGCAATAGTCCAAAGGGCCTTGTATGAGGTAGGATAAAATGAATATTCCAAAACGATTGACATAAATGAGGACATACGATGTCCAAAATCCACAAAATGAAGGTTCCTCCCCACAAGCTGATAAAGGCTGCAGCAACATTTCTGAATCCAAGGTCCGATTCGACGAATAAGCTCAGCGCGAGCACGATTGCTAGCTTGATGGAGACTGTGATCCGACAAGATGCATTCAACACATTGGAGTGGCCAAGACCTGCGATAAGACGTACTAATTGGGTGGAGGACGAGTGCAATGGTAAGTTCATTGATTTCTTGGTTATTTAGGTTCACAGTTCTGTATTAAATGATAAGATCAGATTAACCGAGAGCGTTAGCTGCTTTCTGATGACGAACCTCAAGTGTTCCGGAAGCGCCGTCGAATTAAAGGAGTATCCCACAGAAGTGCCCGTCCCGGTATAACCAAAGGCACCAAATGATATTCTTTGCCTGCGTATCGGACGTTCAAGAAGGAAATTATCTCGGATGATGGTGCAGAAATCTGGAAATAGCTTGATTGGCGATAGTCATTGAACAGATATCGAGAGACTTACCGAGACCTAGAAGTATAATGTTAGAATCAACAGTGCTTTCGTAGAATTCACCTTACAATTAGGAGTAGCAAACCGGCTAGGAAAAGGAAGGGGAAGTGAAGTGGGGAAAATTCAACCATAGGTGATGTTCGTTTTCGGTAGGAATATTATGCAAGTGTGGGAAAGGGAGCTCAGCGAGAGTGAAGAAAGACACGTAAGTGCAGGAATAAACAAGTATTTAATACATCCTAGAGTGCGTCAGGAGTAGATTGCTGTGCGAGATTACCTGGCACAATGCAGTGACGACAGACAGCGCATCCAGAAGCGTCAGGGCGCGAAGCTGATGTTGGCACAATCGTCTAATTCGGTTCAAGTTCCCCGCAGTTTGTTCTTTGCAGATTAGATAGCTTCTATCTTTAATGAAAACAAACAAGAAGAGTTATGGATGCTTACTGAATGTCGGAATACTAAGTAAACGAGCTCTGCAAAGATAAACCGCACTGCGTTAGTATCGCCACCGGCAATAGGCGAGTATGCAGATGGCAAGAAGAAGAGTAGCAAATTTTAGGGATCGGCGTTCTGCCACAAGTGTAGCTGCTTAAGGTCATTTTGGCTTTACTTACAGTGTCCCACCACTCCTTGGGACACCTCAGATAATAGTCCCGCAAATCTGCATCGTTTACTTAGATATTTTAATGGAATCATATTTAATATGGAATACATGTTTTGTGATTCTTCGAAGTATTTCTATCCAGTCATTGTGACCCAGTGATGCTGCATACAGGTGTAATTGTGAATGCATGCCTCCTCAAAGCTTTTGTGAAAATCACTTCAACTGCAAATCTTCAACATTCTTTGATTGGTCTGATTCAAAATGAATATATAATTATATAATAGCTTCATCTAAGTTTTCACAGTGATCAGTCTACAAAGTATTTTTGTACAATATCTTCAGGCTTCTGCATGACAGACACCCAGTGTGTAACCTACTTCTTGCCTGACATGATTGCTGCACCACTTCTCTACCTGTCAGCTGTCATATTTCATATGCCAGGTTGTGTCTTTCCAAAACTGCTCAGAAGCGAAAATTCAGTATTTCATACAGTGGCTCAAAAAACTGTCCACATGTTTGCTTGTTTCTTTCTCAAAAAACCATAATATTCTGGGGGATAGAGAAAGAATTATATTAGGGTATAAGTGTATTTAATGTAGCCTAGTATCATGGCTATGGTTCAGTGCAAGATTTGTGCAATTTGGTGAAGAATTGGTGGAGATATAAGTATCTTATTCTGACACATCATGTAGACAGTTTTTTGACCACTAATTTTCAGGACAATAACCCATAGATTTAGGTCCAGTAGCCACTATTATGTCACTCCAGAAGTGGAGTGGAGTTAGAGTGGAGCTGTTATGACATCATAGAATCAGCCACACAGCATATATTACTCACATCCAGGCTGAGTGCCCCACATTCCATCATGAAACCCATCTCTGCTGCCCAAAGGGACAATGTGCTTTCCCTCCTTTCCTCTGGCCTTTCTACCAGGACTATTGCAGCACAAACACATGTTAGCAAGTCCAAGATATCCAGTATAGCCACAGAGTATGAGCCTGATAAAGAAAATCTGCCAGGGGGATGTCCTAGAAAACTAACCCCTACAGATCAGAGGGCTGTACTGTCTTTGGTGAGGACAGGGAAAGCCTCTGATGCAGTTGCTGCTGCCAAACACGTTAATGCCAGGATCCAGGAGCCTGTCACTGCACAAACCATCAGGAATATGCTTAAGGAGCATGATTTAAAATCCTATGTCAAGAAGAAAAGGCCCTATCTCTCTCCCAGGCATAGAAAGGCAAGATTGGTATTTGCTCAGAAATGCCAAAACTGGACTGTAGAAGACTGGAAGAGGGTCATTTGGTCAGATGAGACCAAAATCAATTGAACTGGGTCAGAAGGGTGCAAATATATATGGAAACAACAGGGAGAACCACTTGGAGATAGAGAAGTGGAACCAACCATAAAGTTTGGAGGGCGTCATATCATGGTTTGGGGCTGTATGGGATGGAATGGAGTTGGGATACTTTCAGAGGTTGAGGGGAAGATGGATGCCAAGCAATATGTGGACATTTTGCAGGAAGGACTGGTCAAAAGCAGTCAAAAAGTGGAGATTCCAGAGGAGGAGATTTTCCAGCAAGACAATGACCCTAAGCATACCTCACAACTGGCCTCAAATTGGTTTGAAGAACAAGGGATCCCTCTCCTGGACTGGCTAGCACAGTCTCCAGATCTCAATCCCATAGAACATCTATGAAATCTGCTGAAAACAAGGATTTTAGCTTATGAAGAGCCAGCTTCATGAGTATGGGAGTTATGGGAGAGAGCAGAGGTGGAATGGGGAATGATTGGGCCAGAAAAGTGTCAGAAGTTGATAGAAAGTATGCCCAGAAGGTTAGAAGCTGTCATCAAGGCTAAAGGAGGTCATACCAAATATTAAATCTTTGATTATTGTATGGAAAAACACTGGTCAAAAAACTGTCCACATGATATGTTAACATACAAAATTCATTACTCTGCCTGTTCTGCATCAGATTACACAAATCTTGGATGGTGTGATAGCCATGATGCTAGGCTACAATTAATACACTCACACCATAAGATGATTACTTCTCTGTCCCCCAGAATTTCATGATTTGTGAGAAACAAGAAAACATGTGGACAGTTTTTTGAGCCACTGTATATGGTCGAGCTGGCAAGCAGATGACGGAATGTGACAAGTGTCACAGGTGTCCCAAGGAGGGGTGAAGCATGACAAACCGGTTTTCAGATGTATATCTGCCATAGCATATTCAACACACTCAATTTTTTCTCTTCCTTCTGTCCAGAGAGTAAATAGTAATAAAAAACAGTTGTATATTTTTATACAAATTAAGGGGCACTGGTTTCAACTTGGTTGGCAGAAATGTTAAGTGGTGTCCCAAGGAGTGGTGAGACACTGTACTTATATTTGTGATCATATGGCTTTCACATTTGTCAGTGAGTCTGTAACACTGCCCAACCTAAGCACACCAAGGTTCATCCTAAGGCTTCTCTGGATCCAATATAGTTGAGCAAGTGAGTTTCTGAGTGTAATTGCAGTACTATTTGACTGCTGATTCAAGTAGATTACTGAGAACTAAACATGCTGCTTGCATGCTGATAAGCTGCATTCATTCATCTTCAGCAAACACAGAGATAAGGGGTGAGCAATGCCAAATACAATTTGGGTCTGCTATTTTAATTATAATACCTTGTGGTATACAATATTCTCTGATACAAATTCAGTGGATGGAAAAAGAATTTTTACTATAACTGCTGTACTCAATGCTACATAAAGCTGACCATGAGTGAATACTGGAGTCCTTGGATCTATCCCTGTATGCTTGACAGATTGATCTTATGCTTTATTTATGCTCATTGCAAAGGTAAACTGGACAGGTAGTCAGCTATGTTTTTGAAAGTATATGACACCTCATAATCTTGCATTTTATGTCCATGAATAAATGCTAGCTAAATATAAGTGCTATTCAATGAATGGAACTACTTCACACACATTGCATAGAAGGCATTTTGGGTATTAATGAACGACGCAGTAAAAGGGTACGGAACTATACATTATCCACCGCTAGACACGCCACCGCAATCCAACAGGCCTACCCAGCGAATACAAACATGTCTGATATTATCAAAGACGAGAAATAATATCTCGAAGACGGCCTTACCTTCCAAGTCAGTAATCATTCTCATCGTCACCTGTTTTTAGCCACTAATAAATAAAGCTCACTGTTAACATCCAAGTCGATAACCATTTCTTCAAAGTTCCTCGTGAGATGCTCAAACGGGAATCGCCAATATTTCAAGACATGTTATCGCTTCCCCAGCTATCAACCTCGACAAATATTCTCGAAGGGTCCACCGACTCGAAGTCAATGATCCTATCTGGAATAACAGTGGACGATTTCAGACAGCTGCTGGAATATTTGTATACTCTGTACATCGACCGCGGTGAAGATTTTTTTTTTTTTTTTGACAACTGATTAAAAACTGCATCTAGCACAACGTCCTACCAAACGTTCAGGAGCAATTGGAGCCACACCGAATGGCTGTCCATCCTGCGAGCCGCGAATATCTATATAATGGACACGGTCAGAGAAAAAGAAATTCAATTTCTCGAAACATGCCGCACATTCTCAACAATCGACAAGATAAATTATGAACACAAGTACTGTCCCCGCTGGATCTTGCAAGGATATAAGGAACTTATAACTCGCTACGCCCCTCTGACCCAAAACGAAGGCCGAGTTTATGATGCCATGCGGCTTACGAAAGCTAGAGAGATGTACTTAAAGGGGTAAGTATTAATCCGAATTAGTAGCATTAGAAAAATAGCTAACAGAAAATTCCCTTGGACGTAGGAACCAAGAACAGCAGTCGCGAGGCAGCATATCGATCATCCAGACAGTCTTTTCAGAAGAAAAGGGACCATTTGAAATTATTGATAGAGAAAAAAAGGAAAACGATAAGCGTACCATACAAAGCTTACTGGGCCTTTAACTCTACTACACTAGATTTGACACTACAGATATATTAAAATTAATTGCACGCTTAACTTATCCTTTAACCTCCTCAAAATATTTAATTCAACAACCAAACCGCTCATTCATCATGCCTCCCCATTTTAATTCCAAGACATCCGCCCAGGTTTCAGCACGACCGTCGCACTGCCCGCCCTTCCTCCCACCCTCGCATTTCCACCCATACTCGTCCCAGCAGCAGCAGTACTCGTCGCAACGGGAACCTCAAGCCACAACCCCTCCACCGCCAACCCAGGCAACACCCTCGAACGTACTATTCACTATGTCCACGTAGTCGGCGAGACGGGATTCATGCGCGACGTTGGTCGTCGTCGATTTAAAGGAGAAGTGGGAGTGGGGATGAGCATCGAGGGATGGGGAGACGATGAGACTCCTGGTGAGGATTGAGGTGGAGAAGGAGAGACGCGAGGAGAAACATCTCGTTCGATGCTAACTTCAAGCGGCTTATACATCGACATATGGCGCTCAGAGAGCAAATTCGACAAATGCTGCAGATCCGTCTGTCTCGATGGCGTTTGCGCTTTCATAAGACGAGATGTGCATGCTGGAGACAGTGGAGATGACGGAAGCTGATTGTTCGTCTGATTCGGAATCAGAGGCCGAGTCAGAGGCGGAATCAGACGAACAATCAGAGGTAGAGACGGGTTGTGGGGAGTAGTAAAAACCTGAATCGGAATCAGACTCGGATTTGAAGTCTGACATCCATAGCATCCTGTTCAAATGCGTCGTATTGAGGCATAGTGTCCTCGTCCTCATTGATTTCATGGATGGCATTCGTTCTCCGTTGACATTAGGCGCGACGGACTCAGTTGTAACAGAGATCAATAGGGATACGGACTCCTCTTCTATTTTGATATATGGCTCTCTTGATCCATGACGTGCAACAGCGGCCTCGATGCTAGAGATAGAGGCAGGGTCGTTCTCTTACTCCTCAACCTCCTCAATATACATGCCATCCGGCTCTGATCCCTCATTGCTGCCCTCAGATCCACCATTGGCCACCACACCAAACTGAGGTAATTCATCCTGCGGAGCCGTAAATGGCGACAAATGTCTCCGCTTCTCGTGAAGCTCCTTCGCCACAACATCTCTATCGCCCACAACAGCGACGATATCCTCCTCCTTAGCCTTCCCTTTGTCCCTAAACTTCGCAGACAGTACGTTAGCACACCGTTTCGACTTTGCTTGGATGACGACCGCGACGCATGTCATCGTCCTGTGTCGATGACGTGTAAGAGGTGCTGTTGTGGGGGTCGACTTGATATGGGCAGTTGCGAGCGATGATGGGTTAGAAAGAATGGGAGGCATGTCAAGTGATATGTACGTCGGTACGGATGGTGGGTTTGAAATGGCTGGATGGATTGAAGTTGAAGCTTCCTTAGCAGTGATTGATCCTGTTGTAGAATAGCGTGTAGCGTTAGAATGAAGACTTCACATAGCGAATGCGACATACCTTAAGGTCTAGCGTGAGTTTGGGGTTTCGTGTTCGACGATCCAGCTTGAACGTGGGTGTTAGATGCTGTATAAGATCTTGGAGAAGCGTCAGAAGCATAGGTATCAGAGCGAACA
The DNA here is from genome assembly GCA_000827215.1 of Sphaerobolus stellatus SS14. Taxonomy (NCBI): domain Eukaryota; kingdom Fungi; phylum Basidiomycota; class Agaricomycetes; order Geastrales; family Sphaerobolaceae; genus Sphaerobolus; species Sphaerobolus stellatus. The sequence continues at coordinate 894,214 of KN837095.1, read as the reverse complement.
CAACATAACTTCTTCTACAGCATTCGAAGGACCAGCACGCGCCACTTCCTCCTCCATTTCTCTTGCCATCCTCGACAGCGACGCGATCCGCCGTAACGCGTCGCTTCTACCCCGACGCAGGCAACGTAACACGTATTACAGGCGCATCGACAGGTAGTATCGACAACTGGCGGCCTTTTTGTAACCCGATGCTCCTTCTCAAAGTTATACCCAGCCCTAACTTGCTTAGTGAGGCTGACACGTCGACAACGGCGACGTGCTCCAGCGGCCTTTGCCACCGCTGAGATCCTTGTCGTACTTCTCGAGCGGATCCATGTTCGGTCAATATCAAAGTAACACTATGGCTGCTCTATAAGGTGCGTAAGAGTCTGAAAGTAAAGGAAAGCCATTATAACGCACCTTGGAGATAGTAACACCCTGTGGCCACCCGGACGCGTTAGCAGCTCCGCAGTCTTCTTTTTATCGATGGACTTCTGTGAAATGTATACTTCATTTGGATCTCTGTGAGCCTCATCGACGTTGTCGCGTCGGGTTGTCGTTCGTGCTATTGCTGGACTTGACTCTGCGAAGGTTTCTATATGGGACATGGAGCGCTGGCGGGACGCGATTATGTCAGCACCTCACGCACTGTCACAGCGGACGCAAACGCGGAAACAGACCACAAGAACACTTTAAAAATAGTGATGCATGGGGACAACACGCTCTCAGAACGAAATAATGGCAAGTGTCGTTTATGCTTCGAGTCATCTGATACCATCTCGAAGTCGTTCCCCACCTCGCATTCTGCATTCTCCCAAACTTTATTAGTCAACGGGGCTGAATAGAGGACACCATCACGCTCCATGGGAAGACATTTGCCATTCTTGAAGAAACGAAATCTACCCCCGAGCCCTGTTGGCTTCGCTCCCGACAACGCGACATCATCCTCATCGCCACCTCCAGCAGAAATGGATCCCATTGAGACTAAGGTCACACTCGTGGGACATGCCCCTACAAGGTGTGAAATTTTATGATCCACAATGCCGGTAGGCTCACCGCATCGTCCAAGGAAAGGAAAGCTGCGCTAAATGCCTTCAAATCTGCATTGGACGTAGTTGGCAAATCACCTGTACCTTTCGTTGGGGTTGCAGCAACATCTATTCTACGAATAATCAAGGGCATGGAGGTGAGCGTCGATCAATTCAAACCAGCGACTGTAAGAGTCTCACTGCAGGTTTAGGAGAGGGATCAAGATACATCTGCATGGGACCAATTGTCATATCGAGTGGAACGATTCTCACCCTTGTTAATTGAACTGAGCGGATCTGAGCATCTCATAGAATTGTCCACCAATGACACCATTCAGAGGAATTTCCAAACCTTGAGAAGGTCCGTTCTATAAACGTCATATCTATTTGCTGTTGGAACGCTTTTGTTGGATAGCGTACTTGAAGATTTAGCACAATCCATTAACAAGGCACTTGATGACAGATCTCATAAGTTCGTCGCTTTTCTGGAATACTAGTGACGATGTCTCGTCCGCTGATGGTTACAGAAAGAGATTGGACTTTCTAGTTGGAGACATGACAGTACGAATCTCATCATCTGCACCCTTGTTATGTTATCTAAAGTTTTTCTAGCTGGCCATCTGCGGAGTAATTGGATTGCGCAGCTCTGTGCTTGAGAAGAGCATTGATTCTCTTATTCAAAAACTTCATGTGAGTCGCGACTTTCTTTTTTCTGGTTTTTGTCAACCCCTCATAAATGCTGTTATGACTAAGCAAATTCCTACCGCTATATTAGTGATGGATAAAAATATAATGCGTTCGTCTTTCTTCCTTTTTTCTTGACTTAGTGATAAGAGAGAATTGTTCAATATCAGGCGACATTGGGGGAGGTGCTTGGATCCTTACTGATAACGAAGGCCTAGCTACTGCAACAAATAATACAATTGGTACGATAATTACCTTCGGAATATTGATTCTCACACTTATTGTTGGCATTATTAGAAAAAATATCCGACAACGCGAGGATTGATGTGGGCAATCGACGAGGCCTCAAGTGAAGAATGAGCAGCATAGTGACTTCAGAAACACAGAATAACCATTTATTATTTAATATTTAATACAATAAATTCTCCCCTATCCATATCTATCTGACTTCTTTGACATAAAAAGTCGCAATTTTTGCGCAATCAAAAAATAATATTTAAGCTTTCCTTAGAAAGCCAAAATCACAATAAAAGCCATTGAGTACGCGCCGAAAAAGGAAATTAAAACATCCCAATAAACTAACTCCCCTTAGCTTAGACACTAGATGCGGTCAGAACGATGCGTCGGATACTGTGAGTTGACTGTAACCCCTGGCTCTTCAAATCTGTCAACTAGCAGTGACCCGACGCATCGCTTCACTGTAAAGTAGATGGTGAGTAGTTAAATAAATATTATTGAATTTCTTTTTATAGTCCCATGGGTAACCGAGGGGAGACGAAAAACCCTGACACATCCACCACTGTTGTCGCAGAAATCCAAACTGCCTGGTGAAGACCATCAGGGATTCAACAGGGCGTCCAGGTGCCAACTCGGAAGTAAACTATTTTATCTTCTTAACCATGACATGGCCCTCTTCGAGGACGCCTTGCTCGTGCCTCGAAGGTAATATCTTCATATCGATGTGTCGACTTTTCGTAGCTGGAACATTGGGAGTCAATTCGAGGAGATATTACGTCTTTGAATACTAAGAGACTGTGTTAATTTTTTCATCGACATCAATTTTTTCTAGACACAAGATCGATGCTGGGATTAAAAATTAACCTGATTATTTGCGCATGATGGAGTGCCCCTTTTATGCAGAACTATTCCTTCCTTTTGACAAGCGTAATGCCCGTATACCACATGGAAGGCTGCTCGAGTTCACAGGAAGACCTTTATCTATCCGGCCAATCACTCACACTTCCGATCGATACTTTATCTCTTTTTTTCCGTCTTTTATCCTTAGTCCAGTAATCTTGCTGCTTATCTCGACCCTGGTTTATCATGCAGTGGTTATTTCTCTCGTTTCTCAAATTCGTTCTCCTTATCTCCTCATCAATAATTAACATAACCACTACACCTCTCGAAAGACATGATTAGCACGAACATATACTATATCATTATCCTAAGTTTTATGATCTGATACTGAGTTGATGCGTCAGCACGATGTCTATCTTTTGACAGGAATCACATCAATCGGCTGTTCGGACATCCTTCCAAATGTTCTTGTTTCATCGAACACCTAACTTCTCTCCATCAAGAGAATTTCACTTGAAGCTTATAACCTCATAACACTGCGCTAATATGTTGCTTCAAAAGGGTTCCCTCTTGCCTGCCCGTTATTAGAGAGGTTCACTTCAAGTTGTTTCGCCAACTTGCATGCTCCTTTGCATTAAACCTTTTTCTTGGGGTGATTTTCCCTATTTATCATCTGAAATCAAATATGGAATGTCTTTTCCTTCTAAGACAATAAATTATACGAGAATCTTATGTTAAACAGGCTTAGCTTTGAGGAGACTGAGGCTAGACCAGCTCTGGTATTGCACGCGACGTGCAGCGATTGTCCATTAGGTTCTACGGCTTCCAGCTACTTCCTTAAAAGCTCCCTGTCAGCATTATTCGCACCATATTCTTCCGTTTAAAGTGGTCATTCCTATCTGTATTTCATTATTACAGCATTATCAATTGTCTCATGAACTTTATCTCAAAACCGTACCCCATACCTACGCTCCAGATGTGTAAGGGGACATCCATACGAACATCTAGGAGCAGGTTTCGAACCATGATTCTGTACGGACGTAGCAATGAAAGCACAAGTGAGAGAAATAAAAGCTATAAGTGTCATCCATGTTGCATTGCCGTACTGTGCCTCAGCGCCGATCTGGCGGAAACGGGTACGAGCAATAGTCCAAAGGGCCTTGTATAAGGTAGGATAAAATGAGCATTCCGAAACGATTGACATAAATGAGGACATACGATGTCCAAAATCCACAAAATGAAGGTTCCTCCCCACAAGCTGATAAAGGCTGCAGCAACATTTCTGAATCCAAGGTCCGACTTGACGAATAAGCTCAGCACGAGCACGATTGCCAGCTTGATGGTGGCTGTGATCCGACAAGATGCATTAAACACATTGGAGTGGCCAAGACCTGCGATAAGACGTACTAATTGGGTGGAGGATGAGTGCAATGGTAAGTTTATTGATTTCTTGGTTATTTAGGTTCACAGTTCTGTATTAAATGATATGATCAGATTAACCGAGAGCGTTAGCTGCTTTCTGATGACGAACCTCAAGTGTTCCGGAAGAGTCGTCGAGTTAAAGGAGTATCCCACAGAAGTGCCCGTCCCGGTATAACCAAAGGCACCAAATGATATTCTTTGCCTGCGTATCGGACGTTCAAGGCGGAAATTATCTCGGATGATGGTGCAGAAATCTGGAAATAGCTTGATTGGCGATAGTCATTGAACAGATATCGAGAGACTTACCGAGACCTAGAAGTATAATGTAAGAATCAACACTGCTTTCGTAGAATTCATCTTACAATTAGGAGTAGCAAACTGGCCAGGAAAAGGAAGGGGAAGTGAAGTGGGGAAAATTCAGCCATAGGTGATGTTCGTTTTCGGTAGGAATATCATGCGAGTGTGAGAAAGGGAGCTCAGCGGGAGTGAAGAAAGACGCGTAAAGTGCAGGAATAAACAAGTATTTAATACATCCTAGAGTGCGTCAGGAGTAGATTGCTGTGCGAAATTACCTGGCACAATGCAGTGATGACAGACAACGCATCCAGAAGCGTCAGGGCGCGAAGCTGATGTTGGCACAATCGTCTAATTCGGTACAAGTTCCCCGCAGTTTGTTCTTTGCAGATTAGATGGCTTCTATCTTTAATGAAAACAAACAAGAAGAGTTATGGATGCTCACTGAATGTCGGAATACTAAGTAAACGAGCCCTGCAAAGGTAAACCGTACTGCGTTAGTATCGCCACCGGCAATAGGCGAGTATGCAGATGGCAAGAAGAAGAGTAGCAAATTTTAGGGAAATCGGCGTTCTGCCACAAGCGTAGCTGTTTAAGGTCATTTTGGCTTTACCTACAGTGTCCCACCACTCCTTGGGACACCTCCGATAAAAGTCTCGCAAATATGCATCGTTCACTTAGAAATTTTAATGGAATCATATTTGATATGGAATACATGTTTTGTGATTTTTCGAAGTATTTCTATCTAGTTGTTTTGGCTTGGTGATGCTGCATACAGGTGTAATGGTGGATGCATGCCTCCTCAAAGCTTTTCTGAAAATCACTTCAACCGCAAGTCTTCAACATTCTTTGATTGGTCTAATTCAAAACAAATATATAATTATATACTAGCTTCATCTAAGTTTTCACAGTGATCAGTCTACAAAGTATTTTTGCACAATATCTTCAGGCTTCTGCGTGACAGACACCCAGTGTGTAACCTTCTACTTCTCACCTGACACGATTGCTGCACCACTTCTCTGCCTGTCAGCTGTCATATTTCATATTTCATATGTCAGGTTGTGTCTTTCCAAAACAATTCAGAAGTGAAAATTCAGTATTTTGTATACAGTCGCACTGGTGGGCAGATGACAGAATGTGACAAGTGTCATGGGTGTCCCAAGGAGTGGTGAAGTGTGACAAACTGGTTCTTAGATGTCTATCTGCCATAGCATATTCAGCACACTCAATTTTTTCTCTTCCTTCTGTTCAGAGATGTAAATAATAGTAAAAAACAGTTGTATATTTTTATACAGATTAAGGGGCACTGGTTTAAACCTGGTCAGCAGAAATGTGAAGTGGTGTCCCAAGGAGTGGTGGGACACTGTACTTATATTTGTGATCATACAACTTTCACATTCATCAGTGAGTCTGTAACACTGCCCAACCTAAATATGCTGAGGTTCATCCTAAGGCTTCTCTGGATCCAATATAGTTGAGCAAGTGAGTTTCTGAGTGTAATTGCAGTACTATTTGACTGCTGATTTGAGTAGATTACTGAGAACTAAGCATGTTGCTTGCATGCTGATGAACTGCACTCATTCATCTTCAGCAAACACAGAGATAAGGGGTGAGCAATGCCAGATACAATTTGGGTCTGCTATTTTAATTATAATACCTTGTGGTATACAATATTCTCTGATACATATTCATAGGATGGAAAAAGAATTTTTACCCTGGCTGCTGTACTCAATGCTACATAAAGATGACCATGAGTGAATACTGGAGTCCTTAGATCTATCTCTCTATGCTTGACAGATTGACCTTATGCTTTATTTATGCTCATTGTAAAGGTAAGCTGGACAGGTAGTCAGTTATGTTTTTGGAAGTATATAACACCTCATAATCTTGCATTTTACATCCACAAATGAATGCTGGCTAAATATAAGTGCTATTCGATGAATGGAACTACTTTGCACACATTGCATAGAAGGCATTTTGGGGATTAATGAACAACACGGTAAAAGCGTATGGAACTATACATTATCCACCGCTTGACATGCCACCAGCATCCAACAGGCCTACCCAGTGAATACAAACATGTCTGATATTATCAAAGACGAGAAATAATAGAGAGTTTGTGCAAAAGCCACAGTACCATCTGTGGCTCAAACTGACCAATAGGAGGTTGTATTAGCCACAGTGGAGCCACAGGTGGCACTGTGGCTTTTTGCACAAGCTCTCTAATGTCTCGAAGATGGCCTTACCTTCCAAGCCAGTAATCATTCTCATCATCACCTGTTTTCAGCCACTAATAACTAAAGCTCACTGTTTACATCCAGGTCGATAACCATTTCTTCAAGTTCCTTGTGAGATGCTCAAATGGGAATCACCAATATTTTAAGACATGTTATCGCTTCACCAGCCATCAACTTTGACTGATATTCCTGAAGGGTCCATCGACTCGAAGCCAATAATACTATCTGGAATAATGGTGGACACAGCTGCTGGAGTATTTGTATCCTCTGTATGTTGACTGCAGTGAAATCTTTTTTTTTTTTTGACAACTGATTGAAAACTGCATCATCCTATGAAACGTTCAGAAGCAATTGGAGCCACACTGAATGGCTGTCCATTCTGTGAGCTGTGGATATCTATATAATGGATACGATCAGAGAAAAAGAAATTCAATTTCTGGAAGCATGCCACACATTTTCAACAGTCGACAAGATAAATTATGGATACAAGTACTGTCCCTGCAAGGTTATAAGGAACTTATAACTCGCTACGCCCCTTTGACCAAAAACAAAGGCCGAGCTCTAGCTATATATGATGCCATACAGGTTGTGAAAGCTAGAGAGATGTACTTAAAGGGGTAGGTATTAATCCGAATTAGTTGCATTAGAAAAATAGCTAACAGGAAATTCCCGTGGTTGTAGGAGCCAAGCATGGCAGTCACAAGGCAGCATATTGATCATCCAGATAGTCTTTCCAAAAGAAAAGGGGCTATTTGAAATTATTGATAGAGAAAAAAAGGAAGACGATAAGCTACCATACAAAGCTTACTGGGCCTCCTAGATTTCTTTGGTTACTAAACCTAGCCTGGAACTATCTGGTTTACTATTCCCCAACTGGATGTCGATCAGATGTGCCGTTGGAGCATCCACACCTGGAATTTTTTATTCCTGACAGAATACGATAGCCTATAGCAATAATATTACATCTTGAACTTAACCTTATTCCAATTCAGAGTGTGTAGTGTGCCACAGTGTTCCGAATGAAACAGACAGGATGTGGGTCAGATGCCGCGCTTAAGCGGTCACACTTTGTCACAGAGATCAAGCCTGTAAGCACCGTTGTAAGGGAGACGAGCTCCCTGCACTGCGATTCTATATTTAGAAGATAAGATATGCCATTTTCACTTTTGCTTCCGCTTTGTTCACACACGCATGCCTCTACTTCTCCTTTGTATTCCTCTCCGATGTTTCTCTTTCTTGATTCCTTTATGTTTCTCTTTCCTTATTTTTCGATGAATTCTCATAAACTTACAAATCCCCGAGCAGTATCTGACACATTCGTACATTCCACCCTTCTTATTCCGTTATCTTGACTACTTTGTAGACTTTGTGCCCCAGTTTTTCCGTTTATTTCTTAATTCGGTCTTTACAAAACTTTATAAAACCCATGTATGTTCATTCTCAAATACCATTGACTTGTTTTCCTCTATTTCTAGTGTGATTCTCGAGTCTCCCGCTTGTCTATCTGTTCTCGATCCTTTAATCTCGCCTCATCTATTCTTATCCTCGTGTTCGCGGTCTTGTGTTCCACGCAGACACAGTCGACACTTACATATTGGAGCCTCACGCAACGTTCTCCGCACTGAGATTAAAAGTCTCTTTTATTTTATTTTTTGGTGCGTTTCCCAAAGTCGCTTTTTATACCTTTTTTTTTCCTCTTCTTCTTCCAACACTATATCGCATCCGTCGTAACCGCCTTCGAAACTTTAACTGCAGTGTAATCACTGTTTTAGTACTTGACATTTTCAGAATTTACTTGACACCATTGCACGAACGGATAAAGCCAAGGCCACCATAGTCGCCTCAACGAGTCGAAATCTCCGCTCTCGTCGCCAACCGCCCTCAGCAGCAACAGCGTCTTCAATAGCGAAGCTCTCAAAGAATACTATTATTAGGAAGAAAACCGTAGCTAGTCCATCCCCACTTCGACAATCTCTCACACTGCCGTCAGTCAAGAACACACAGCCGGATCCAACTACAGCCGGTCCTTCAACAATTTACGACCCAACAGATAGCCCGTACATTCCAGACCCTACTCCATCACGTAGCCCTAGTCCTGCCCACAGAAACCGCTCGCCAAGTCCTACGTCGCCGGCTCAATCTTGCCCAGCCGAATTCGGGATCATTAGACAAGCCGTCCCATCCTACCAGCTAAACCCGGCCCTCAAATTTCCAGTCGCCGAAGAAAATCCTGGGTCGCGATTTAGCTCACCAATAGGGTCGCCATCTCTTACACTCGACACACCGTCCAATCCTCCGTCTACAGGGCGAATCTCAGAACTCGAAACCCCTCTAATCTCGATAACATCATCCCCTGTTAACATCTCGCCTTCTCCTTCGACTTCTATTGCTCATTCACGCAATATGGCAACCACACTCATGGGACGCGCAGCTATGCCGGCACCAGGTTCGAATAGGGCACCAAAAACCTTCGATGGTAACGAGGACGACATTGCGGAATTTTTGGAACAATTCGAGAACTGTGCAGAGGACGCTCAGCTGGCAGACGAAGATAAGGTCTCCTTTATTATCTGATATCTAGCCCGCCAGCAGAAAGACATTTTCAAGAGCCTTGATGGTTATTTAGAGACCAACTGGACCGTTTTCAGGGCCGCTATTCAAGAGGCTTTTGAAGGAGCATTCAAGGAAAAGAAATACACCCGTCAGTCGCTTATTCAATACAAACGGAACAGCGCCGCCATGCCTATTGGGACTGATACTGAGCTTCAAACTTACCAACGCGGATTTAACGCAATCACCAAGTATCTTCTTAAGCAAAAGGTCATAACAGAAGAGGAGCAGGACCGCTATTTTTGGTAGGGTTTTCATGAGGATAATCGGCGCCGCTTGGAACAGAAACTCGAAACTACTCATCCAGACCATCCTCCCAGCAAAGCCTATAAATGGACAGACGTTTTCAAGGCAGGAATATATATTTTCGATGCTGAAGCTTTCAAGAATAATCCCCCTGAAGGGCTCGACACTTCTGGAGTAACAGGGTCGCAATCCAAGCCCCAAGGAGAATCCCACGTCGTCACACGAACAGTTTCCCTTCCCACCTCCCCTTCGAATTCACCCTCTCAGACCGATTTGGATGGTCTTCTATTATGAATCAAGGCACTTAATATTCGGGATCAGGAATACGCAGCCACATATGCAAAAATCCAAGCTGCGAAACCTCTCATGGCCGACTTTTTGCCCAAACCGGCAAATTCAGCTACATCGTCAAGTTTTTCTCCATGTTTATTCTGTAAAGATCCAGTTAACATACATTGTACTAAGGAACATTTAATAGCACAGGAATATCACCACAACAAAAAGATTTCCCTTAGCAGTGATGGTTACTGGAGATGGCCTAGTGGCGACCGGATCCAGGGGCATCCTAAAGGAATTAAATTTCTTGTGGATCAAGCTGAGGCACGACTACCTCCAAATACAGCCAATTCAAATCCAGGGAATGCTCAGGGGTTCATCCTCACTCTCGATCTGATGGTAACTCCAGCTTCAGGTTTGTAGAAGACATAACAGATACCTTGGCGGACACATTTACAGCTCAAGGAAATAAGAAGACCGCTGCAGCTACCACGGGAAACTCTCAATCAGTACCAACATCATCACCAGGCCCTGCGATGGATAGGAAACCCCAATTCCAATACCAAGCAAAAATAGAAGACCCTAAAGCGGCCCAAGCAGTTTTCGACAAAATAATGGATACACCGGTTACTTTAACTCAGCGAGAAATTCTGTCTATATCACTGGACCTAAGGAAGCATTTTGTTGATGGATGCAAAGTGAATCGAATTCCAGCATTTTCAGCTAATTCCCCACCTGCAGACACCACAAAACTGGCAACATCTCTTCTTTCGGAAACTTTATCCCCACATACAGCCTCAATAATGGAGCTAGACGTCAAAATCCAAGGAAAGCACACCGAAGTCGGGATTTATGATCCAGGTGCTGAATTGGTCTGTATCAGCGAAACTGCAGCAAGAGAATTAGGCTTACCCTTTAGCACTGACCTTCAACTCACTATGCGAGATGCTAACAGTGGCTCCAAGGCAACATTCGGTATAATCGAAAACCTACAATTGGTTATCGGAGTAATATCGGTATACGTACATGCGTGGATTATCAAGAATGCCCCTTATTGACTGCTTTTGGGACGACCCTTTCAGATCGCGGCAAGGGCAGATACCGAGGATATTGGTGAGACGTTAGTAATGAAAGATGCATCAAGACCAGGATACAACCTTCGAGTACCAATGCGACCACATGTTCCTGCCCCACATATTCCACACCCATCCTGTAACCTTCTCCTTGCCCAAATCGGTGGGGCCACACTTGTGGCTGCTTCACTGTCAATGTTTTCGGCACCCATGCCATCATCAATAATTCCAATCATCGCGTCTGACATCACAAGTGGCCCTACATATGATCAATTACCCACTCCCACACTCACAGCTGTCAATTCCCCATTCGCTGGCCGTTATTTTCAGGAGACCTACGATTTCACACCCTTAGCTCTAGGACTTAAATATAAACCTGTTGATAGGAAGGTCAGACCGGTCCCGACGACAATGCCAGAAGAAGCGGTACCAAAGCGACACTTCCCAGAAGATCCACTGACATTCTCCTGCCCCTCTCCCCAAATCCACCGCCTATAGAGGACTTCGGATCACGATTAACTAGGGAACGCTGGTATGAGATCAAGGTGGACAGGGAGTTTCTTACCGAAGAAGAGCTCAAATTATTCTTTCAAATTTGAAGAATAATGAGGAGGCCTTGGCATGGGATGATTCCGAACGCGGTACCTTCCGAGATGACTATTTCGAGCCAATCGTCATTCCTACGGTTGAACATGAGCCCTGGTCCCAAAAAGGAATCCTTATCCCGCCAGGACTACAAGAACAAGTGATTCAATTCATCAAAAAGAAGATAGCAAGTGGCATTTACGAACCTTCAAGCTCTTCATACCGCTCTCGTTGGTTTTGTGTAGCGAAAAAGGACGGAAAATTCAGGATTGTTCATGACCTTCAGCCACTCAATGCTGTTACCGTCAAGGATGCTGGATTACCGCCGAATATCGAGCCCTATGCTGAACATTGTGCAGGCTGTTCAATTTATTCCATGGGAGATCTATAAGTCAGTTATGATCACGCACGCCTGGCAGATCAATCCCAGGATTTAATGACTTTTCAGACTCCTTTAGGACCACACCGACTCACATGCCTACCTATGGGATGGGCTAATCCAGTCGCAATATTTCAAGGCCATGTTATGTTTATTCTACAAGATGAAATCGACATCGCACCTCCTGTTACGTCCTGATACGGAATACACCTGGTAAGCTGCGCGGAAGTATATTAAGGCTTCCGGTCGGAATCGCTAATGACTTGTACTGAAGGGACTTGGCTTCAACTTATGTGTTGCGCCCTGCAGAGTCGTAGGTTGTCCCTACTTCAGAGTTCAAGAGTAAGAGGCGAGGTCGGAGCCGGACGGGAAGGGAAACCCGAGCGGAGAAACGGACAAGAGAAGAGTTAACAGAGAATACGAGATTCGATTTCTGACTGAGTAAAAGTAGATACAAATAAGTGTATTTAAATATAATTAACCGAGCAGAAAAACATTGGATAAAAAGATAATCAAAGATGAATCATAAAAATATAATTGGCATGATAATACGCCGTGCGGAGCCGGTGGGAAAATAACGTAAATAATGAAGGGTCAAATAATCAGCTGAATGATAGACGAGAAGGAGCACATGGTGCAAAAGATAAAACAGATAAGAAAGATAAAAGAAATCCGGTCGGAAAACAAAAGGTTGAGTCAACAAGAAAATAGTAAGAGTGAAAGCCGCGCAGGAATATAAGCCGCGCGGAACAGAGTCTGAATGAACGAATACAAAGTGAATGAATCAAATGAATAGAACATGGATAGAAAATAATATATGAATATAAGCCGGTCGGATCAATACTTGACACCTCCTTTTATTGATGATATTCCTATTTTAGGACCGAAGACTCGCTACGAGTTAAAAGATGGCACCTACGAGACAATCCCAGAAAATCCCGGCATCAGGAGATTTGTGTGGGAGCATTTTCAAGACGTAAATCGTATTTTCCATCGCATCAAACACACAGGAGGAACATTTTCTGCACGCAAAGTTTTTATCGGTACGCCAGAAGTCAATATAGTTGGCCACACTTG
>KN837095.1:848253-870944 GCA_000827215.1 Sphaerobolus stellatus SS14 | reverse complement strand
TGTCTCCATGTTGCATGTAACGCATAAGAAGGGATCTGCCATAGTCAGACACATACACTGCTTCATTGTTGTCATTCCAAAGGGTTCCCTGACATGCCTGATAATATGCATTCACTGCACTGTCTATATCATTTACACTCTGTGTTGCATTATATCGTTCCAAATAGACATCACCAATGAGGTTCAGGAAGCGGGTCCTCATGGGGTGTGAGTCTGGAAGATATAGGACACTGTCATAGATATTGGCCAGTCTGTGTCTGCTAATTGGCTTCTTATCTCGTTGGGTAGCAATCAATGTATTACTAATCATGTCAGCATTTAGAGGGAAATCTGTGAGAAGATGAGTACCACTCTTTTCAGGTTGTTAATTTCCCACCTAGAGTTTCCTAAATTTCAAAGCCTGCCTTGAGCTGAAAAGATAGTTCACTGTCATCCAATAGGACGATTTGCATAGAGTGTAAAAAGCCTATTTTATATGGTTAGCTACTCTGCCCTGCATACTAGAAGAGTTGCCTACATCGGTCTTTGTCTGCCTTGGTTATAACGGCCCCGGGTTCAACCTCAACAGGTTTGAAATGGAATACTGACACGTTATTATCACTAAGATCAGTGATATGGATCGCAACAATACAACATTCCTCCGGGCTGAAAGTGATATTGTGAGAGACTAATGTATATCCGTAACATGGTACTCACATTTCGGACTTGATTTTGAACATCCAAAGACCTTTGCTTTCTAACCTTGACGCCACGTTCGACTGGAAGATTATTTTATCTCCAACAAGAATCTTCACGACTAGTTCCACGTTGAGCGAAATGACACTTGCAGCCGTCGTTAACGGTGCGAGAGTTATATCTGTGCAGAGGCTTAGTGATCACCCATTGAAAACAGAAGTATTTCGCACCGTGTAGAAAGATTCTGATCGTTGGATTATAACTCAGCCATATGAACAACGCTAAACGACAGAACACTCACCTAGTCATCTGTGGAAGAATTAGGAGTCGGTGATACTTGGATCAGAGAACAATTTTGGAGGGGGTGAGGTGAATTTGTAGGCTGCAAGTGTATCTGCGACTACGCACGGAGAGGGAATGTGGTGGGAACCGCTGCTGACTATCGAACGCTAAGGCGCTCCGGCGAACAGCTCTCTGGCACCCCTGGCACCTGACCGCGTGTGATACTGCTTGTAGCTGCATACTACTTTCGCATATCTACTCGAGAAGCTCGTTGAATAAAAGCTATACCTCGACGTCGGCTACGGCCAGTCTTGCCGGCGTACACGTGGACTGTTGCGAGGTAAGTCGGCAGTTAAAAGCTGTGCATGAAGGCCACTTTGCCACTGGAATGCTGTCCTTGTCTTAGGGTTCGTGAACTTCGTAGCCTACTATCCCGTTTCTTCGTGGCTCCCTCATCTAGCTTGGCTAACAGGTTTATAGTACGTGTTACTAACGTGGTTGCCCAATGCGACTTGGGAAGCGACATGTCAGCCCAGAAGAACCGATGTCAAGATACCACACTTTGACACGGTGCGATGCACGCCACAGCCTTGAGGGTTCACACGTTGCTCTTCCAAGCCATTATTAGACCCCATCCCGGCTGCTGTCCTTATCAGAGTACCCGGAGATCTCCATTTATCTATCTATCCGCCCTTCACCGCACGCTGTTGTAGCACAGGGACAATTTCACAATTTAAATACTGTCTAGATTGGTTGCGGAATGACAATTAGAACTTGAAGTTTAAGGGCAGACAACAGACAATCAGTTTAACATGAAATATATCTTTGAGTTTTCTTTGAGATATATCTGAATATTAATTGACAAACAAGACTTCAAGCCTTGGTGGTATGTATAGGGAAAAATACATTTGAAGTTTCCATTTTGATTTCTGAGAATATTTAAACTTTAAATTTCATTGGATTTAACAGAGAAAGTGTAACTTCTGGTCTCTTAGCTAGTTAAAATGACATTAAACTTTGAAGATTTCTTCCTTTGAAAATCCTAATAATAACTTGAAGTTTCTATTGTAGTTAAAAACAGGCAGAAACTCCAAGTTTAGGTTGCAACCCCGTGGCAATTAAACTTCAAGTCCTAATGGCTGTTCCACAAGCGATATAAAGGGCATTTACATTATGAAATTGTCCCTCTGTAGTACAGCGCTCCATATACTATCCTGTTTTTTTTCGACAGCCTCAACAGTGAGCACGCTAACTTCATTGGTGTCTGCGCGTTGCCTACGTGTTCACCCTCGACGTACGTGATCCTATTATAACACCCTGGTCCAATCAGATGGTGTTTCACCTTATTCACGTTCTCTCCTTCACAGAATTTTCCCAAATCACTGTTCCCACTCGTACCTCCTCGGTCTCCCGGTCTTCCGCGTGTAGTAAAATTAACGAGTAGTCAAATGGGATATGTATTTCACAAGAGCCTGAGGTAGCGTCTAAGATGATTTCTTCCTTGTCTCGCGCATTGGGGGCTTCGCTGGCGGGTCCTTTTTGTAAATCTCAATATATTCCATCAAAAGCATTACAAATTATAAGACTGTCAAAAGCACATTACCTGTTCTCCAATCCACGAAGGTCCACTATGCCAGGAAACGACCTTTGAATACGTCTCTCCTTGAGACAGCCTCGTCGATTTTTCTTCGTTAGATTAGTTAGGACTAGGATATTGTAATGAATAAGAGGAAAATAACGAGATAAGTATGCGTATCCAGGTTGAAGGTAAAATTAAATACACACGGGATTTGCTGAAAGTCTCTAATACACATGTTTGTCCGTACTTATTCTTCTAAAAAGATGCTCTATTGAAAGATCGCTTAAACATATAGGAATTTTAGACACGTACCAACCTGCATATCTTTGTGTCGAATGGTATGACCCCTTGCCAGGCGGATTCAGAACAGAAAATGTAGGGAACGGGGATATGCTGCAGGACGGTAAATGCTTGAACTTGCGAATCATGTTTACACGGGCTTTCAGTGACGTTCATTGACAGCCTGGAGTCTAGAGTGAAGATCGGATGCTGTTGAGTGCGAGAGGATCACATGTCGTCGTCGATTAAATAGGCTGCATATACAGACAAGAGACAGCATGAGAAGTTTTGAATCCTATGATACATCGAGATTGGAGGAAATGCAGTGACAGTGGTCCTTAAAAGATTGCCAGTCTAGCCCAAAACCTTGCGCGAACAAACCGTCCAAGCATCACCCACACTCCATCACCTGTATTAATAGTCAGCAAACGAGATAAAGCCACCCGTAGAATATCGAAGAGGCGTACCGAGCTCACTTGTGCTCCTGAGGTTTGACAATGCTGAATCGCCCGTATCCCGCAGAAGATCGATCCAGTCTCCGGGGGTGAATAAGCGCCAATGAAAGGATCTTTATACCACTACACTAGATTTGACGCTACAAATATATTACAATTAATTGCGAGCTTAAAGTATCCTTTAATCTTCCTCAAAATCTTTAATTCAACGACCCAACCGCTAATTCACCATGCCTCTCCATTTTGATTCCAAAACATCCGCACAGGTCTCAGCACGACCGTCGCACTCCTACCCTCGCATTTCCACCCGTACTCGTCCCAGCAGCAGTACTCATCGCAACAGGAACCTCAAGCCACAACCCCTCCGCCACCAACCCAGGCAACACCCTCGAACGTGCTATTCACTGTTCGCGTAGTCGGCGAGGCAGGATTCGAGTGTGGCGGTGGTGGTGGTCGATGTGAGAGTGAGTATGAGCGTCGAGGGATGGGGAGACATTGAGATTCTTGGTGAGGATTGAGGTGGAGAAGGAGAGACGCGAGGAGAAACATCTCGTTTGATGCTAATTTCAAGCGGCTTATACATCGGCATATGACGCTCAGAGAGCAAATTCGACAAATGCTGCAGATCCGTCTGTCTCGATGACGTTTGCGCTTTCATAAGACGAGATGTGCACGCTGGAGACAGTGGAGATGACAGAAGCTAATTGTTCGTCTGATTCGAATCAGAGGTCAAGTCAGAGGCGGAATCAGACGAACAATCAGAGGCAGAGACGGGTTGTGGGGAGTGGTAAACACCTGAATCGGAATCAGACTCGGATTTGATGTCTGACGTCCATAGCATCCTCGTCCACTTGGATTTCATGGATGGCGCTCGTTCTCCGTTGACATTAGGCGCGACAGACTCAGTTGTAGCAGAGATCAATAGGGATACGGAGTCGTCTTATAGCTTGATATATGGCTCTCTTGATCCATGACGTGCAACGGCGACCTCGCTGCCAGAGACAGAGGCAGCGTCGTTCTCTTACTCCTCAACCTCTTCAACATACATGCCATCCGGCTCTGATCCTCATTGCTGCCCTCAGATCCATCATTGGCCGCCACACCAATCTGAGATAATTCATCCTGCGCAGCCGTAAATGGCGACAAAGGTCTCCACCTCTCGTGAAGCTCCTTCGCCGCAACCACATCTCCATCGCCCACAACAACGACGATATCCTCCTCCTTGGCCTCCCCTTTACCGCTAAACTTCGCAGCCAATACGTTAGCTCGCGGCTCCGACTTCGCTTGGATGACGACCGCGACGCGTGTCATCGTCCTGTGTCGATGGCGGGTAAGAGGTGCCGTTGTGGGGGTCGACTTGATACGGGCAGATGCGAGCGACGATGGGTTAGAAAGAATGAGAGGCATGTCAAGTGATACGTATGTTGATAAAGATGGTGGGTTGGAGAGGGTTGGATAGGCTGAAGTTGAAGCTTCCTTAGCAGTAATTGATCCTGTAGTAGCGTAGCGTTAGAACAAGGACTTCACATAGAGAATGCAACACACCTTAAGGTCCAGCGTGAGCTTGAGGTTTCGTGTTCGACGATCCAGCTTGAACGTGGGTGTTAGACGCGGTATAAGATCCTGGAGAAGCGTCAGAAGCATGGGTATCAGAGCGAACGCAACATACCTTCTACAGCATTCGAAGGACCAATATGCGCCACTTCCTCCTCCATTTCTCCTGCCATCCTCGACAGTGCGACAGTGTCACGATCCGCTGTAACACGTCGTTTCTACCCCGACGCAGGCGACGTAGCACGTATGGCAGGCGCATCGACTGGTAGTATCGACAACTGGCGGCCTTTTCGTGACCTTCTCAAAGTTATACGCAGCCCTAACTTTCTTAGTGAGGCTGACATGTCGACAAGGGCGACGTGCTCCAGTGGCCTTTGCCATCGCTGAGATCCTCGTCGTACTTCTCGAGGGGATTCGTGTTCGGCCAATATCAAAGTAACACTATGGCTGCTGTCTAAAGTGCGTAAGAGTCTGAAAGCAAAGGAGAGCCATTATAACGCACCTGGGAGATAGTATCACCCTGTGGCTACCCGGAGCGGTTCCGCAGTCTTCTTCCTATCGATGGGCTTCTGGCTAATCTTGTGAAATGTATACTTCGTTTGCATCTCTGTGAGCCTCATCGGCGTTGTCGCGTCGGGTTGTCGTTCGTGCTATTAGTGCTGCCGCAAACCAAAGCTGGTACTCAATGGGGGGCAACCGGCAGAATCCGGCACATCGACCTCCACTGTGAGGCCTTACGCTTCGGCATCTAAGCTGCCTGCGCGATGCACAAGAGATCGATTGATACCGTAAGATCCGATCGGCCCAAACCGAGTTTTTACCCTCAGAATTGCCCACCGGGCGTTGGGCTGTGCCACTAATCTCATGATTGAGGTTCAACCATTCATATCTGCATATCCACACAAGGCACTCAATTAAGCATGGGCGAATGGGGACTCGGTTATTGGGTAGGCTCGATTCAAGCCCCACTTCCCTAATCGGGAAGCACCTTCCGCTTTGGGCCACCGCGTGGCGCCCTTCGCGAGAAGGGGCAGACTGGTCATCCCCAGAGATTTGCACTGGCCTATGGGAGCCCCGAGAAATTTCTCCCTGAACATTTCTGAAGAACTGGTCAAGCGTGGGAAGGGGAGAACGCTGAGGATGACCAGTTTGCCAATATTCTATTCCATTTTCGCTTCATTGTTCTATTATTATCCCTATCATTCTTTTGATGCTATGCACTTCCCTTATTGGTGAGAGGCAAGGCCTAGGGGGTTTCGAACTCCGATGTCCATTTTCCCACAGGCCATTTGAGTGCTTCTTCATGGTCACCTCAATTGTAGGGCACCGACAGCATCTTTTCTTAACATTTTGAAACCTTTTTTTCTATTAATCTTTACCCAGGGTTTGTAGTGAAGGTATCACACTATAAAAGTCAAAACATGTAGATAATTTTGGAAAATGTATTTTATTGAATGGATAGACAAATCACTACATACCCTGCAGACGGTTCATATTATCATTCAGGTGACTCGGCAGAACCTAAATTCAGATGTCGCTGTCACAATAAAATTCATCCGATTCCCAGGCAGGGAACATATCGACACGACTTACGTAATACATTAAACACGTCGTCCTCTGTAAGGAATCGGAACCTAAACGTACTAACCGGGACTTTCGGAACATCATTCCTTTCGCTAATTAACCGTAACACAGCTTCTATTTTAAATACATTGATATTTCCGACTTGAAGTCGGTCTTTTAGGATATATAAAGGGTTGTAGCTAGCTCATGTACTTCAGTAGTTTTGTTCTCAATCTACAGTTGGCATTGACTAGTCATTTCTGGCTGATCTAACTGAGTTCAAATACTAAAACCTCACATGCTCAGTGCTATTCCCATCAAAGACGTGTCTTCTCATGGTGAAGAAACCTAATTCTGGGTCAAAGTGTACACGATCCATCCAGCAGAAGGCTATATCCAGTGAATTGAATGCCATCAAGCTGCAAAGGCTTCAATATGACACGCCAACCGGTCCATCTGATGTAGACAAGGAGAATCAGGCTCTTCAAGAGGCTTTTATGCCTGAGGACAGAATATTTATTCGTAAACAGGCCCGAATAATCAATTCACTTGGTCTTGAGCAGCAACACCGTGAAGAACAAGCAGAATATCAGGCCCATATGGTTCAAGAGAAACAGGAAAAGGATTTAATACAGGAAGCGAAGAAACAGGCTACACAATGCTTAACAGTTTAAAAGTGATTTTATCAATTGTGGAATTGGAATCATCCCAGTTAACTGTTGCAGAGTTGGATAAACAGTATAATTGGCACTGGAGGAGAAATCCCTCTCTCCCACCCAAGTCACACTTCCCCACCAAGAAGGAAAATATTGAAGCACTAAAGAATGCTATTATTGATAATTTGAGTAACTTAAGCATCCAGATGGATGGAGAGGTGGCAGAAGAAGAGTTAGCAGATGAAGAGGCAGAGGACTCAGATATTGAGGATCCTTGAGCGTTCTTGAGCAGACTTATATTCACATAATATCTCTAAAATATACATTCGATTTTTAGTTGCAATACAATAATATTTTATTGACTTTGCGAGGCGGAACAGAACTTGGAGTCCAGTGGACTAGTGTGATTAGTGTTAACGGTGAAATTGCCCCTAAGCGCCGGACACCAAGTTGCGCCATGCTGCCCCTCACCACCCTTATGCTGTGTACCTTTTTCTCACACTATGCCCATCATTAATGCTATGCAATGCTATGCCATCTTTTATGCTGTGTCTATTTGATTGATGTATCTTCTAATTCTTGATTATGATTCTTGATTTCGATTCTTGATTTATTACTTCTTATTTTGATTATTCATCACATTTCTGATGGTTATGGGCAAACCTGTGGTGTCTAGGGTTCTGCCCTTCCCACGGTCCTCGACCAGTTTTCGGATCCAAAATTGTGGGGAGTTCTCTGGTGCTCCGCACTGCCAACAGGGTGGCGTGGATACCTAGAGATGACCAGTTTGCCAGATTTGGGTGGAGACTAATGGCTATATATAAACAGGGACAACCTACGAACAACCATGGACAGATGCGGACAAACCTGTACAAACATGGACGGACATGGACGGACATGTGCAAACTAGGACAAATTATCAGTATGATGATAATTCTCGGTGCTGTAGTGCCGAGCTTTGCTCATATATTAGTGTTTCTAATATTATCATTAGCCTGCGTAATGTGGATCAGTGTGGAGTGTAAGTTGAGCATACATTATGTAAGCTGCCTGCCATTCTCGGTATGCCTCCTGTTCGAAACACAAGGGTGTCCAATTGCAAGCTGCTGCTGCTTGCAGCTGTCGCTTTTCAGCATATTCAGTCCCTTTTGACCAGCTTAGAGCTTCCTGATCTCTTAAACAAAGTTCCGCTGGTGTTCCCAGTACCACCAGCTTCTAACGAAGCTTTACCACATATTATAGCCTCACTTCAGACAGGTGGTAGGCCAAGGCCAATACGAGGATCGAGCGTTAAAGGATGTGGGAATAGCCATAATACGCGACATAGGCCAGCTAATGCTGGCAGAAAAAGCTGTAAGTTTGGCAGCCTAATATATATTGGTTACCAATACACTCTATTACTAAAAGATAAAATTAATTCATATTAGCAGCCATATCAAAGTTAACCCAAACTTTATACTTCCCCCTGACACATTTGAGGTCTGGCTATCATATGAACATAATTTTCGTGTGACTGCCTCCCTATGTGGCAGGCTGTGTCACATCTTGAAAAATGAAGATGGGCTTGCCCAGCGGGACCAGGACCCAGGACCCCGACTCTGATCTGTGGCACCCTAGGTTTTTTGTCTGGCATTATCCTCAAACTCTGATAATCAAGGTCCCGCAGCTCTATCAACTGCAATGGCTCCCTTCTCCTTGTACCACTCTTAATTATCTCAAAAAGGAAGGATGGACCATTGACCAAAGTTAGGGGTGGGACCCAAGGACTCTAACTCTTGGCTACAGTCGAAATTCTCATAGTGCATAACCTCATAATGCATATTTCTCATATTGCATGGACTTCAGGCTGGAAAAATCAATTCACTCCCCCCAAAATTAGTGCTCATAATACATAAATCCCATAACGCATAGAATTTTGCCGCTCCCGAGGCTATGCATTATGAGAATTTCGGCTGTACCTGAAGATATTTTCAGATGAGCCAGGAACCTCCCCCTTCCCCCTGTACAGCCTCTCATGCACGCGGCTAGCCGCATGCATGGGCATTACAGATAGTGTACCATAATTAAGGTTGCATATCTATTTTGGTTGTTGTATTCCCATCGCACCATAGCCTCGTGTCCGCAGACACTCACCTCATTGATAACAGGACCACCACCTCCCATTCTGCCCCAGCTGCTCCCCAAGCATGAACATCCCAACTTCCTCCAACCCACGTACAATTCATGGCACTCCAATTCAGATGGACCTGGCGGATAATGTTCTAGCTGGAGCATCCACAGTAGCCACGCTTTTGAAGGAGGTATCTGAGCTCATACCTTTCGCTAGCCCGCTCTCCTCAGCTCTAGGCGTTACCAAAGAACTCATCGCTATCATAAATCAAATGCGAGACAACGATGAAGGTTGCTCATTCCTTGCCGAGCGTATCCTCCGTATCCTCCAATCTCTCGGCAAGGAGAATGCACGGCTGAACGGGCACATGTGGGATGGCACGCCAACAAGAGACAGATTGTCTGAGTTGGAAGAGTACGTGTGCTGTTAATTAGACATTTTTTATTTTACCCATTCTTATCCTTATATTATATCTAGGAATATCAAAGCAATCAAGCGTGATGCAGAGGAATGGAGAAATGCTTCGCGCCCCAAAGGATTTTGGGCCCGAGATAAGATCAAAGGAGCCGTTGCTAAACACGAGAAAAATCTAGGAGATTTTATGACTTTGTTCCAGGTGAGTTTCTTGTCATTCGTCGGCCATTCGTCGGCCATTGTCTGTTTCATGCTAAACTTCGATTCACTAGATGGGAACAGCCTTTCAACTTGGCGTTTTCATTGATAATATGGCTGGAGGCAGGAATATTGTTGACAACTTGCATAGGGAATATCTCCTGTCTGGTATGAGTTCATATTTACAGCTTTCGACCGTTAATGGCCAGTTATTGATTGCGCAACTCTAGACCGGGATTATTTGATTGCGAACTATGCAGTTCCAGATGCTGGTTATAATCGTCAAGGGCTCCGACACCAGTGTATGCCGGGTACTCGGGAGGATGTCATTTCCACCATTATGCAATGGGCTACAAATGAAGATAGTTCTCCAATATGCTGGTTCAACGGACCTGCAGGATTTGGCAAGTCTGCCATAGTACAAACTGTGGCGGAGCGCCTTGCAGCCAGGGATAAATTGGCAGCAAGCTTTTTCTTCCTGCGTGGTGCTGGCCTTCGTGCTGAGTTCAGGCGTTTTCTCACAACACTTGCATATCACATGACAATTTCTATCCCTGCAACCAAATCTGTCATCCAGGAGGCATTGCAGAGGGATCCTGCTCTTCCGAATTATTCAATTCAGGATCAATTCCAGCAATTGATCATTGCACCTGTTCAGGGACTTATTGGACAGAACATTCCCAATGTGGTTGTAATAGATGCACTTGATGAATGTACGGAGGCTAAATCCATCCAAGACTTCATCAGTCTTCTTATCTGCCTCTCCTCCAATGGCAGCTGTCTTCTGCGCTTTCTCCTGGCTAGCAGAGGTGAAGACCACATCCGGAATGTGTTTGAAGTACCTGATGCAAAGTCAGTGACAAAGACTGTGGAGCTAGAGCAATTCAATTCTGTGAATGATATACATGCATTCCTGAAGGCTCACTTTGCAAACATCCTCAATCAAAATCCTAGAGTCTTCCAGGGCATATCAGAAAAATGGCCTTCTGCTGAACAACTCAAGGAACTTACCAAGAAATCATCTGGTGTATTCATTTTTGCAGCAACAGTTGTCAACTTCATTGCTGAAGGAAAGAAATCCCCACAGCAAAGATTGGAACAAGTCTTGGAGACTCACACCGGACTTGATCCATTGTACAAACAGGTGCTCAAAGCAGCCTCTTGGGATGAAGATTTTAACAAAGTCCTGACTGTTATTATCCTCCTTCATGAACAACTATCCATTGCAGCTCTCTCTGATCTCATTGAAATCAGAGTTGAAGACATTGTGTCTCACTTGCTTGAGATACAGTCAATTGTCAAAATCCCTGCTACAAACAATGGCATTGTTCAACTCAATCATGTCTCACTCCGAGATTTCTTACTTGATAAGGAGAGGTCAAAGGAGTATCATATAAAGGCACCATTTTACCATGCCATCATTTTCAAGCATTGCCTTACAAGAATGACAAGAACTCTCAAATATGATAATTTTCCATGGGATATTGCCACCAGATATGCTTGCAAGAGATGGCACTATCATCTTCGAGATGCCATTGATTGGGAAACTTCATCAAGGTCTGCTGAATTGTTGAATACTGATCTTCAATTATTTCTCAGGTCTGAAGCACTTGAGC
The DNA here is from genome assembly GCA_000827215.1 of Sphaerobolus stellatus SS14. Lineage (NCBI taxonomy): Eukaryota > Fungi > Basidiomycota > Agaricomycetes > Geastrales > Sphaerobolaceae > Sphaerobolus > Sphaerobolus stellatus. Next base: position 859,563 of record KN837095.1, on the reverse strand, counting down.
CTTGGATTAATACTATCGTTCTTATGGAGAGTATCATTGCTGCAGAGGAGGTTTTCAGAGAGATAGAAATTAAGTGGAAGGTTGTCTGCAGTGCTGTTTTTTGGCAAATCTTTAGTACTGAGATTCCTCCTCATACAGAAGTTACATGGTTGTCTGAGAAAACTGTCATCTCAACTTCAGGTATTTATATCCATTACTTATAGAGTCAGCTTATAACTCCTGACTAATACTGTCATATAGAAAGTAAGTAAATGGTGGATGATAGATGAGATTGCTGGCCAACTGAGCTGGCAAATTGCGAAATAGGATGTGAGTTTTCCAGGCAATTTGTGAATAAAAGATATCATGAAACTAATTTCTTTAGAATGTATGTGAAACACCTGCTTGCCATGGCTTGCTTAACATGTAATGATGACATTATATAGAAGGTGATTGGGATTGCTAGGAAGGATAATCAGAAGATCTTATACCTCTGACACTACATTTTTAGGATGTGTGTAGAGTCTAATCTGACGAGATAACAAACTGACAGCTTTCGCAGTTTGTATGTGAATCCATTTTTGAAGTGTCCAAATTCAGGAGATCAACCAGCTAATATACTTTTATATGGTATATGTACAATATCTCAGTTGGTATGTAAGCACAGCCTTTGATTTCAAAAGAAAACAGCTAAGGTCAATTTGGATTAAAAATAACCCAGGCAGTATGCAATGTTCATATTTTACTGTAAACACCATACTAATTTGAACCTTAATGGAAATGTTATAGTGGGTTAGTATGGTTGACCTTTCATGTGGATGGTTCGCCTGATGCTCTTCTTTTGCCAATGTCTCAGCAAGTGAGTACTGTTAACAGTTCAGTTTGGAAGGAGCTCCTGATATGATCTTTCCTTTGCCAATGTCTCAGGCAGTGAGTATTGTTGACAGTTCAGTGTGGAAGCAGTGTCTGATCTGATCTTCTCTTGCCAATGTCTCAGCTGGTGAGTATTGTTGACAGTTCAGTTTGGAGGCAGCTCCTGATCTGATCTTTCCGTGCCAATATCTCAGTCAGTGAGTACTGTTGACAGTTTAGTTTGGAAGGAGCTCCTGATCTGATCTTCCCTTGCCAATCTCTCAGGATGTCAGTACTGTTCACAGTTCAGTATGGAAGGAACTCCTGATCTGATCTTCCCTTGCCAATGTCTCAGCTTGTGAGTACTGTTGACAATTCAGGTTCGAAGCCACTCCTGATCTGATCTTCCCTTGCCAATGTCTCAGGATGTGAGTACTGTTGACAGTTCAGTTTGGAAGAAGCTCCTGATCTGATCTTCCCTTGCCCATGTCTCAGCCTGTGAGTACTGTTGACAGTTCAGTTTGGAAGGAGTTCTTGATCTGATCTTCCCTTGCCAATGTCTCAGATTGTGAGTATGGTTGACAGTTCAGTTTGGAAGGAGCTCCTGATCTGATCTTCCCTGGCCAATGTTTCAGGATGTAAGTACTGTTCACAGTTCAGTTTGGACAGAGCTCCTGATCTGATCTTCCTTTGCCCATGTCTCAGATTGTGAGTACTGTTGACAGTTTAGTTTGGAAGGAGCTCCCGATCTGATATTTCCTTGCCCATGTCTCAGATGGTGAGTACTGTTGACAGTTCAGTTTGGAAGGAGCTCCTGATTTAATCTTCCCTTGCCCATGTCTCAGCGTGTGAGTGCTGTTGACAATTCAGTTTGGAAGGAGGTCCTGATTTGATCTTCCCTTGCCATGTTTCAGGATGTGAGTACTGGTGACAGTTCAGTTTGGAAGAAGCACCTGATCTGATGTTCCCTTGCCCATGTCTCAGCTCGTGAGTACTGTTGACAGTTCAGTTTGGAAGGAGGTCCTGATCTGATCTTCCCTTATCAATGTATCAGGACGTGAGTACTGTTGACAGTTCAGTTTGGAACCAGCTCTTAATCTCATCTTCCCTTGCCAATGTCTCAGCGTGTGAGTATTGTTGACAGTTCATTTTGGAAGCAGCTCCTGATCTGACCTTCCCTTGCCAATATCTCAGAATGTGAGTACTGTTCTTAGTTCAGTTTGGAAGGAGCACCTGATCTAATATTCCCTTGCCCATGTCTCAGCTTGTGAGTACTGTTGACAGTTTAGTTTGGAAGGAGCACCTGATCTGATCTTCCCTTGCCAATGTCTCAGCGTGTGAGTACTGTTGACAGTTCAGTTTGGAAGGAGCTCCTGATCTGATCTTCCCTTGCCAATGTCTCAGCACGTGAGTAATGTTGACAATTCAGTTTGGAAGGAGCTCCTGATCTGATCTTCCTTTGCTAATGTCTCAGGATGTGAGTACTGTTGACAGTTCAGTTTGGAAGGAGCTCCTAATCTGATATTCCCTTACTCATGTCTCAGATGGTGAGTACTGTTGGCAGTTCATTTTGGAAGGAGCTCCTGATCTGATCTTCCCATGCCAATGTCAAAGCGTGTGAGTACTGTTGACAGTTCAGTTTGGAAGGAGCTTCTGATCTGATCTTCTCTTCCCTTGCCAATGTCTCAGGATGTGAGTGCTGTTGACAGTTCAGTTTGGAAGGAGCACCTGATCTGATATTCCCATCTCCATGTCTCAGTTGGTGAGTACTGTTGATAGTTCAGTTTGGAAGGAGCACCTGATCTGATCTTCCCTTGCCAATGTCTCAGGATGTGAGTACTGTTGACAGTTCAGTTTAGAAGCAGCTCCTGATCTGATCTTCCCTTGCCAATGTCTCAGGATGTGAGTACTGTTGACAGTTCAGTTTGGAAGGAGCACCTGATCTGATCTTCCCTTGCCAATGTCTCAGCATGTGAGTACTGTTGACAGTTCAGTTTGAAAGAGCACCTGATCTCATATTCCCTTGCCAACATCTCAGTGGGTGAGTACTGTTGACAGTTCAGTTTGGAAGGAGCTCCAGATCTGATCTTCTCTTGCCAATGGATCAGGATGTGAGTACTGTTGACAGTTTAGTTTGGAAGCAGCTCCTGATCCGATCTTCCCTTGCCAATGTCTCAGGATGTGAGTACTGTTGACAGTTCAGTTTGGAAGGAGCACCTGATCTGATATTTCCTTGCCAACATCTCAGTCAGTGAGTACTGTTGACAGTTCAGTTTGGAAGGAGCTCCTGATTGGATCTTCCCTTGCCAATGTCTCAGTGGGTGAGTACTGTTGACAGATCAGTTTGGGAGGAGCTCCTGATCTGATCTTCCCTTGCCAATCTCTCAGCATGTGAGTACTGTTGACAGTTCAGTTTGGAAGGAGCTCCTGATCTGATCTTCCCTTGCCAATATCTCAGGATGTGAGTACTGTTGACAGTTCAGTTTGGAAGGAGCTCCCGATCTGATTCTCCCTTGCCAATCTCTCAGCTGGTGAGTACTGTTGACAGTTCAGTTTGGAAAAAGCTCCTGATCTGATATGCACTTGCCAATGTCTCAGGATGTGAGTACTGTTGACAGTTCAGTTTGGAAGGAGTTCCTGATCTGATCCTCCTTTGCCAATGCCTCAGTGGGTGAGTACTGTTGACAGATCAGTTTGGAAGGAGCTCCTAATCTGACCTTCCCTTGCCAATGTCTCAGGATGTGAGTACTGTTAACAGTTCAGCTTCAAAAGGAGCTCCTGATCTGATCTTCCCTTGCCAATGTCTCAGTCAGTGAGTACTGTTGACAGTTCAGTTTGGAAGGAGCTCCTGATCTGTTCTTCCCTTGCCAAATGTCTTAGGATGTGAGTACTGTTGACAGTTCAGTTTGGAAGGAGCTCCTGATCTGATCTTCCCTTGCCAATGTCTCAGCATGTGAGTACTGTTGACAGTTCAGTTTGGAAGGAGCTCCTGATCTGATCTTCCCTTGCCAATGTCTCAGCGTGTGAGTACTGTTGACAGTTCTGTTTGGAAGGAGCTCCTGATCTGATCTTCCCTTGCCAATGTCTCAGTGGGTGAGTACTGTTGACAGTTCAGCTTGGAAGGAGCTCCTGATCTAATCTTCCCTTGCCAATGTCTCAGTGGGTGAGTACTGTTGACAGTTCAGTTTGGAAGGAGCACCTGATCTGATCTTCCCTTCCCCATGTTTCAGATTGTGAGTACTGTTGACAGTTTAGTTTGGAAGGAGCACCTGATCTGATATTTCCTTGCCCATGTCTCAGATGGTGAGTACTGTTGACAGTTCAGTTTGGAAAGAGCTCCTGATCTGATCTTCCCTTGCCAATGTCTCAGCGTGTGAGTGCTGTTGACAGTTCAGTTTGGAAGGAGCACCAGATCTGATATTCCCTTGCCAATGTCTTAGGATGTGAGTACTGCTGACAGTTCAGTTTGGAAGGAGCTCCTGATCTGATCTTCCCTTACCAATGTTTCAGCTGGTGAGTATTGTTGACAGTTCAGTTTGGAAGGAGCTCCTGATCTGATCTTCCCTTGCCAATGTTTCAGGATGTGAGTACTGTTGACAGTTCAGTTTGGAATCATCTCCCAATCTAATCTTCCAATGCCAATGTCATAGCATGTGAGTACTGTTGACAGTTCAGTTTGGAAGGAGCTCCTGATCTGATCTTCTCTTGCAATGTCTCAGGATGTGAGTACTGTTGCCAGTTCAGTTTAGAAGCAGCTCCTGATCTGATCTTCCCTTGCCAATGTCTCAGTCAGTGAGTACTGTTGACAGATCAGTTTGGAAGGAGCTTCTGGTCTGATCTTCCCTTGCCAATGTCTCAGGATGTGAGTACTGTTGACAGTTCTGTTTGGAAGGAGCTCCTGATCTGATCTTCCCTTGCCAATATCTCAGGTGGTGAGTACTGTTGACAGTTCAGTTTGGAAGGAGTTCCTGATCTGATCTTCCTTTGCCAATATCTCAGGTGGTGAGTACTGCTGACAGTTCAGTTTTGGATGGAGATCCTGATCTGATCTTCCTTTGCCAATCTCTCAGTCCGTGAGTACTGTTGACAGTTCAGTTTGGAAGCAGCTCCTGATCTGTTCTTCCCTTGCCAATGTCTCAGGTGGTGAGTACTGTTAACAGTTCAGTTTGGAAGGAGCACCTGATCTGATCTTTCCTTGACAATGTCTCAGTCAGTGAGTGCTGTTGACAGTTTAGTTTGGAAGGAGCTCCTAATCTGATCTTTTCTTGCCAATGTTTCAGCGTGTGAGTACTGTTGACAGTTCAGTTTGGAAGGAGCTCCTGGTCTGAAGTTCCCTTGCCAATGTCTCAGATGGTGAGTACTGTTGGCAGTTCAGTTTGGAAGGAGTTCCTTATCTGATCCTTCCTTGTCAATGTCTCAGTATGTGAGTACTGTTAACAGCTGATTTTGGAAGGAGCTCCTGATCTGATCTTCCTTTGCCAATGTCTCAGTGGGTGGGTAGTATTAGACTTCTGTTTGGAAAGAGTTGCTAATCTACTCTTGACTCAATAATTTCTCAGAACGTGGGTCCTCATTTCATTTTCTTTAAAAGGATCTCCAGTCCTAATGTTGCCCTAATGACATTCCAGCTAGTATGATTTATACTCATCTAAACCTGAAAATATTATTATTCATGGGGCTTTCAAATTAACATTGCAGATGGTAATAGATTGCTTTCATGCTTTGTACTCCATTTTCTCACTATTTTCCTCTAATTTCCATTTTAGTTGGTATGCATCAATTTGTCTTTCAAAATAACAAGTTTTCCAATTGTAATAATTTTCATGATTGATGTCAGGAAGTAAGCTGCATTCTTCATGACCAAGTTTTCTTTCACCCACTCATTCCTGCACCATCCACAGTGGGTATGTGGACTCTTGACAACACCTTCTCATGTAATGTTCTAGGTTTAACCTTTTTCTCCTTCACAGAGAGTCAGTTGTTGTAGTTCACTACTTGGAAGTCACTTTTCACACAGTATGTATAGGAGATAGCAAAGAAAACATCTATCTTTGCCAAGCTGAAGCAAAAGATCTTAACATGATAGTATGTAATGACCTTATCTATGTGAATTATTAAAAAATTTAATCCCCTGAGAGATCTTCAAGAAATACTTCAAGGAGATTCCATAACCATTTCTAGTGAGTATATCAACCATTGCTTAGCCATCTCTCTAAACCTATAATGGAGGGAACAAAAGTCTATACTTTGACAGCTTGGAGAATTTTTGAGAAAATTGTATTATTGGTCTTTTGTAATGCCACATTGACTTGTCAAAGTAGAACTGAATATGTTGCATGACTGTTATTTTCGTTAATTTTTTATAACAAGCTTATAATGTGAGACACTTCATTCCTATCTGTATTCCTTTGTCATGTTTTCAGAAAAAAGGGAATGTCCCTCCCTGAACACATAACTTGCTTGGAGGCTTTATCAAAAATTTCAATTAGCATCAAAGTGTTGTTGGGTATTCAAATACTGGGCCTTATCTCCTATATATACTTAAGAAATAGGGATATTGCCAAACAGCAACTTCTGAATATGTGGAGTATGGTTGCACACTAGTAATTGGAGGCAATAGACATGGTTGCAGATGTTAGCTACCAAGACCCGCAGGGCTGATGTTACCATGACACAGAAGGGATGTGGCTTCAACTTCTGTGTTGTGCACCTGCAAGGGCAACCCTCGGAGCCGGGCGGACGTCACGCCAAGCTAGTAGAGGGGAAATCCAAAGTATATAAATAAATGAATAATACACGCGAAGGGAATCTCACCTAGTAGAGGGGAAATCCAAAGAGAAAGTCTTGGATTGCCTCTACTAGAGTGAGCCCAATAAATAGGAAATGGGTCAGGTACAATCAAAGATAAGAGAACATACAATGATGGTACTAAGACGAAAAGGAAACATAACCCATGTAGGTGACCCTGTACTAACTGGCCCTGTCCCTAGAACCTGCGCGGCTCCTTTCCGTGCGGAACCCACTGTCTCCAGCCTACTGCGTGGGCGTCTTGCGCATGTGCGTGGGCGTCTCCGTGTGGAACCCACTGTCTCCAGCCTAACCTCCCACTCTCTGGCCACAGAAGTCGGCGAATGTGTTGTTGAGGAAATCTGAGCGGAAGTGAGGGCTGACAGTTTCCGTCCGGAGACGTGGGATGACGGTTTCCGCTCGGAAAGGCTCCTCGGGGATTATTGGTGTTGAAAATAATCCCGGGCGGAAATTTATGGTCATCCCCTGACAGCACCCTTGATTATGCAGTTTGAGGGTAGTGGCTGGTAGTGAGGGTGGACTTGGATAGCTGTAACAGCACCATACTTATGATCTCCTGGAAGATGTAATCTGATAGATATGACTGTAATTGATTAATATGAATTGTTTATTGAGTATATAGCCTAAATAATATAACATGCCAACCCTAACATACCTGCTGTGGTCATTGCTATACAGGGCGAGTCACTTCTATGGGACCATTCTAAGGAGGAAAGTACTTGGGAACCTTCAGAGTACTTGACTCATGGATCAAAGGCAATCAAGGAGTTCCATGCAAAGCATCCATTTGCTCCCAGAAGGATATCAGCCTTAACTTCCTGTCAACTTCCATTTATAGGAGTTTTGGAAATTTGTTGAGTTGAGGTTGTGTAATGGTAATAATAAATGTATTATTACTATGTATATAATGGCTGCAATGATGCATATATGCATTGTTTATTATATAGGTGCCTAGAGTGCCTATAGTAGTATGTAAGTGTGGACACCATAAGTGCCCACAAGTAGGTATACAAGTAGTGCTGCACACTTACAGTGCATGGCAAGTCCTTTTATCATTCACCATATATTTCAATCACTTAAGGGCAGGTCAATTTGACTTGACCACAAAGTGAGTGAGACCACCTGGATCCATACAGATGCATGCAGTTGAAAATATTCAACTTTTTTGGTCACTTAGATGGGTCCATACTAGGGCTGATCATGGGTATTGCACGCCTGCAGGTTTTTAAACCTGAACTCGCAGGTACCCAGCACTTAAATACCTGTAAGGGTGGAGGTATTGATCTTACTAAATGAATACCTGTACAGGTATTTGTAAATATGTTGAAACTTGTGTTAATTCAATGCTGCAAGGGAAATACTTGTTAAATATGAGTCCAGGATAGTAAATAGGGACCCCCCCCTCCCTGGAGTAGTAGATATATATATGAAATCACATAGATAACCCTCAGGTACCTGCAGATAACCCACAGGTACTTGCAGGTAACCCATGACAGGTACCCGTGAGAAACCACCTATACAGGTATTAGATACCTGCAAGTGTCCACCTGTAAGGGTGGAGATATCCCCAAAGTGAATTGACATACCTGCAGGTATCACCTGAGGGTGCACCTGAGGGTCATCTGTGATCAGCCCTAGTCCATACATATGCATGTGGTGAAAATATTTAATTCTACTCTAATTGACCCCCCATTGAACCCCTCTCTACCTTAGTCCCTGAATCTAGTACCAGATCTGCAAGCCCTTTGTCACAGCCAATGCCAGGGCTAATCAGGCCAGTTTTGGTATGGTGGGAAAGGGGCATGTGATACAAGGCCTGCCAGCTATATTGGGGACTTCAGTTTCCCATGAGTGATTTTCTATAGGGGAAATAAGATGGTTGAGCAAGGTCCTGTCACAGGGTGGCCTGGGTAGATTGGCAGGGGATAAAAGTATGAGGGTTGGAAAGCCAGACATCAAAAGCCACCTGCCAGCTAGTTTTGGGCTGAGGAGAGGAGGGCATTGGGATGCTAGGACTTTTACAAGGGTGGGGCATGGTGAGGTGCATGAAGGGTAGGACAGGTACTCATGCTGTCACAGGGGCAAAACACATCTGCAGCAAACACTAGATTGGCTCCATGTTAGGACCTGTTCACTTCCAGATTGTTTCTTTTTATTATGATTCCACACTTTCCACCTTATTATGTTTTAGTTATATTCTGGCTTCTGACTTCTTCTTCATCTTGTTCCCATTTCCTTGCCAGTTGCACCTGGTGGGTTCCCTGCTCTTTCTTTATGTTTTCCAATTCACTTCTGCTTCACACTTGTTCTTCTCATCTCCAACTCACCTCCACTATTTCCGCTTTTCATTGATAATCATCAATTATTATATTCAACCCTTCCATGTACCTTTCACACCATATGTCTTTTTCTGCTATACCCAATTTATTATGATTTTATCTTGATTATCATCTTCAGTCTCCCATTCTTTCTGCCTGGACTTTACTACTTATGGTTATCTCAGTTTTGTATAAATTCGATGTATTTTGTAGGTAGTTTGCCAGTCAGAAATCAGCTCATGTATTCACCTTTATTTCTCTGCCTCCACTCAAATCCAATCTCTGATCTTGCATGTTGCTTCTGACCAATTCTACCTGACCCTCCAACCCCATCTTCTGAAGTTAAGGGACACCCTACAAACATCAAGGGGGTGCAACATATAAGTTGAAGCCACACCCCCCCTGCACAGCAGCAACACCAGTCCTGCCCACCCCCATCGCTGGCATTCATACCTCATGTCTGTCACCTCTGATGACTAGCATGTAACACTCCACAGAGCCAACATTTCCCAGCCACCCCATGATGTTGGGAGTGTCCAATGTCCTATACCAGGGTCCCCCCTGGTACCAATTATGATCAGTTGACCTGCTTTTCTCACTGTTGACCCATGTTTTAATTCAGAAATACCTATAAATTACTACTGGAGAAAAGAATGCTATCTATATTATGCAATAATTTAGGTAACTGAATTATTGGACCACTGCTCAGGGAGAAGGGGGGGGGGTATAGCTTAGCTAAATATAGGTTCCAATCACTCTGGGTGTATTTCGGGCCATTACAGCCTTATTTGAGCTCTACATGACCCCCCTCTTTTTATATAGCCAGATTCTTTATGACAACACAGGACCGCTCAGGCTTAGGCAAGAGTGAGGTTGGATAGCCAGTTGAAAATAACCCAGGGTTTCCATCTGCATTCTTAGGCATTCTCTACTTCATTATTATTCTAGGTAATTGCATATGTGAGGAGGAGCAGGGAGCTACACAGTGTGAAGGGGAGCATTTTTCGGTTAGATAAGGGTGTCATCCGATAGCCATGGGTGGAAACACTTATGTATAATGAGTAGTCTCCATTTTTTACTTTATATAATTGTACTTTAATGACAAGGAGCACCCAACTGCTCAGCCAGAAGGGGCACTGTTCAGGGTTAGGTAAGAATGGTGTTGGATAGCCAGGTGAAAATAACCTAGAGTATCCACCAACATGTTTGGTCATCATTGACTTTGTTATTATTCTAGGTAATTGCATATGTGAGAAGGAACAGGGAGCTACATAGTGGGGAGAGGGTGTAAGGGCAACCCTATCCTCAGATGGAAATCACACCTGAACCTGACAGAGGAAATCCAAAGTCTATAAGCAATCTATAACCTAAATACAAAAGGACACACCTGACAGAGGAAATCCAAAGATAAAAGTCTAAGGAAACCCCCATCAAGTGGCCACATCTCCATATGCCAGCAGATTCAAACAGCTCAACACTCCCAGGCTCCCTGACAAATAGCACCTACAAAGCCCATAAGACTACTATCTACCAAATAATGTCAAAGGAGAAAAATAGGAAAATAGAGAAAAATAGGAAGCACAGGAAAGTGAAAGAAGATAACAAGAAGCTCTGGTGATATCATAAATAATGGCAATATCATGTCCTCCAATATAAAGGAAGGAGATAATAAAATATAAATAAAATGAAGGAGAGACTAGAAGCAAAGGAATGACAGGAAAGAACCATAACTGAACATCACCAGGATGAATATGAAAAGCAATCAAAGCAATAGGGATCCAATAGAAGGAGATCTTCTAAGAACAATAAGGAAGATGACTAGGGCTGAGCATGGGTAGTGTATACCTGCAGGTCCACCTGTGAAAAAACATGTGGGTATTTTCACCATTACCTGCGAGGGTGGAGGTATCTCTCACCCTAAAAATACAAAACCCACAGGTACCTGAGGGTACCCAACAGAATTGTATGTTCAGCTACTGATTATTTGCATCATTAATTACTAAGTATCTACTATGTGCCAAAGGAGAAACAACACTATCTAGATGCTATTTCGGATCATTCCCCAGACCCCCTAGCATTGTAAGGGCAACCCTCGGAGCCGAGCAGACGTCACGCAGAGCTAGCAGAGGGGAAATCCAAAGATACATAAATGAACGAAATATATACACGCGACGGGAATCTCACCTAGCAGAGGGGAAATCCAAAGATACATAAATGAATGAAATATATACACACGACGGGAATCTCACCTAGCAGAGGGGAAATCCAAAGAGAAAGACTTGGATTGCCTCTGCCAGAGTGAGCCCACTATATACCGTCCGGAAACGGAACGTAAACCCCGAAAGGAAAATGA
>KN837095.1:821543-848124 GCA_000827215.1 Sphaerobolus stellatus SS14 | reverse complement strand
TGTCTCCAACCAAACCTCCCACTCTCCGGCCACAGGAGTCGACGAATGTGCTGAGGGTGAATCCCACACGGAATCGCTACTTGAGGGTGGTTGACACGAGGGATAGTTCCGGACGGAAAGGTTCCGGGCGGAAATCTGGAGGTGTCCCCTGACAAGCATTCCCCCCTCTTCTTTATCTTGTTTTGCCTGCTTGGCCTTATCCCTGAAGCTGCTAGTCAGATCTGCTTCAGGTATAAGTCCTTAAATACTAGCCCATGAGCCCAATACTGTTGCCATATACGTAGTGCTGTCCTTGAGTGAATGTCATAGCCAAGAGACCATGAGATGCCCATGCAAGAATGCATGTTCAATGTCCATGGATGTTGCTTAGTATTTATACATTAGTCAAATAGCTAGAATATAATATGTTAGACTAACATACCAGGAATACTTAATATGTCCAAGGCCAGTCTTGCGAGGTGACTCCCTGATGTGACTCTTGCACTCCAATATGCAATTGGATCAGCACAGCTAGTTTCAGGTGGACTCAATAGATATTGATTAAGCTCATCTTGCATGAGATCAAGGTTAAAATTATCCATGTCAAAAAAAAGGCAGCGGCACCCTATCAACGAAATCAGAATATTAATGATAAATGCAAAGTTGAACATACATACAGTTGGGGTAATGTTCACCATGTTTTTTTCAACTGGTTTTGGCTTATAATTCTTCCATTCTTCCTTTAACTGATGCACCACCTCCTTTTTCCAGCTTTCAGGCCATAGAGCTTTCTTGAAATAGCTCTCCTTGTATCGAGGACAGAGAACTAGATACAAAGGTAGTTTTAGACAGTGAAATAGAATATGTATTTGAGAATGAACTTACGCATGGCACATTGATAGAAAGATGAGTCATCTGTCTTGGTGTAATATTTGTCGAGTATGGCACAACCACGAGTGGCTGCCACTCAAATGGCTATGTTTGTATTGGGATCAGTCCGATAAGTTTCGACAGCAAGTGTAAGGTTGTCCATGCAAGGTATAACTTGATGGATTAATGGGATGCTTCAGAGTGACATCCGCTTTGTAGCAAAGCGAAAACACTATTAACCATGTTAGTAAGCAGACCAGTATTGCTGGTAAATCACACTTGTAATAATGGAAGGAGCTCCCTCAAGAGTTTCCATTCATCTTTGGTCAGCTTCAACCGATCTAAGCGTGGGCGTCCAACAGGATTGAACTCCGTTGCTATGCAGGCATTGTCAAGCAATGGTTGAAGCTCAAGTCCACACTCAACAGCATCTGTCAGACCATCCAGTGAGTTGGGCTGTAACGAATCACACCCTTCACTTTGTTACCCGGAAAGTGTATGCGGTATAATTCTTCTAACTTCAATTGCAGGGTTGGCAAGTGAAAGAAACAGACACAGAGGGTGTTAAACTGTACAAAGGCAGCATTAGATTCGCTCGACATGCGATATTTATAACATAAGCTTACTTTAATGATTGCCATTTTCACCTTGTTGACATCTGCCCTCACACCCTCAACAAGTAGACCACTTATCTCCTTCATTGAACACAAAGCAGCAACATCTGCTTCATCAAAAGCACGACAGTCTTCATCCTCTTCCCACTCGTCTTCTTCTTGATCCTCCTCACGATCAGCTTCTTCCAGGGCGATAATGAGCTCGGCATCACACAGACCTTGTCGATCCTTCTTCAACTGTGGAAGAAAATGAGATAATATAGCCTTTATTTTGAAATGTGTTAGTATGTTATTCAAAGCAGATAACAAAGTTACATACCTTAACTGTGAGGTTTATGGTGTGGGCAAAATGGTGTACCCAGGCTGATTCACCCTTAAATGATGGGATGTGCTTCATGAGATTTTGACATAGTGTATGATTGTTTGAAGCATTGTCAGAAGTCAATGCTATAACCTAAATTATTCGTTAATGAATATATTACAATATTAGAATGAAAAACTGACTTTATTTGACAAACCGTAGTCATTCAGGCATTCTGCAAGCTTCTTGGCAAGATATTCGCCGGTGTGCCCTTCCAATAACCTGGATATTTCATATCAGTATTAATTCAGCATTAAAATGTATATAGCGCACCTGATAAAGTCCAGAATGAATGATCAGATCTGGCCATTCTTGACAAACTGGACTGTGATCCCAAGGAACAAGATCACTTGGGGTGCAGTCCAACCATCAACCACAACATGAACTTTACCATTCATATCCTACAGATTATTCAGTCAGTATACTGTACATATAACAATGTGTGAAACAAACATACAATGAGGTATTGCTTGACATGAGCCTTCGTTGTTGTGAAAATCTCATCAACATCATGTGCTACCATAAAACAGCTTGGAGTCATAACCTTAGAATATAACATCTTGAATATTTCGATGAGCTCAGGGTCCTCTACTATTTTGAAAGGTCGATGCCGACATGCCACCCAGAGTGCAAGCAGGTAACGCATCCAGCCAGCTGAGTATTGATGACCATGTGTGTACTCTTTCATTGTCACTTGTTCATCCTTGTGGTTAACAGCCTTGCAGCTGGAGACATGATCCGTGAGATTCTGGGTTGAGCTGTCATGATGCACACATGAAAGTGTATGCGATGGGTCACTGTAATATATTGTTTAATGGTTGAATGAGCATAAACAAATTAACGACTCACTATTTGCAAATGAAACAATAATGTACCAGCCCATTGACACTTGAGTGAATAGTAGGTGGCATAACAAAGTGCTCATAAGTGTCTGCTTTCCATTTGAGCACCTGTATGTCTATGAAAACAGTCAGTAATGCACTCTATGTGAGTAATATAAATTTACCTCGTATTTCCTCATTGGTGTACTTCTCAATGTCGTACTTGTCTTTGAAAAGCTGTTGCTCATGGGTTTTGATGTGTTTGGGTGCACACTCGGAATCAGAATCGGCATCTACAGAGGATGGTGGGACTGACGATGATGGGAGTTCATTGACCATATCCATGAATTCAGAACTAACTTCCTTGTGCTTGCGAAGGTGGGGCGGCATGGAGAGACTGTGATTGAGAGGAGTGAGGTGGTTGTGGTATGGTTTGTGAATGGTAGGAAGCGCTCCAGATCTGAAAACAGATAAGTGCTCATTCCTTAGCTCAGTAGAATAATAAAAATTATAAAGATGTACCATGATGCTCCATGATACCCACGGGGTTTCTGAAAAATACTATTACCCGCATCCTCCAAACATAAGTGGTACACCTTGCCCTGCCCTGGTTGCACTGTGGCAGCAATTCCCACCAATATCCTTCTCCCATCATAACCTCAGAGAAAGTCAAATGGAAACAGTCAATGGTTATCTGAAACCATCAGGAAAAGTGAGAATGGAAGTTAGATAAACGTTAAAGCTACATACTTGATGTCCAGGGTTTGACCCCTTGGATCATCGGACCCAACAATAGAGCCAGGGAAGGATGGATAATCAATATGCATTGTAGTGAAGAGAGATGCAGAGGTTGATCCTTTCAAGGAATGAAACAGGTTTCCTCTTGAAGTAGGTGAGCAAAGAGAGAGCCTGCACATTGACCAATGATAAGGAGGATGTTTGGGAGCTACATTGGAGTTAACCGGTTGGCCCCAAATAGCCTGGCACAGTATAGGCATGTATCCACTCCTCCCCATCCTAGTCATCGACTTGCTCAGTGCATTCTATTTACAGTCACATGATATTTATTTAATAAAAACATAATATAATTCTTACATCTATAATAGACAATATGGTGTTTCACAGTTCGTTTTTTATGGATATTTTTGCGATATTTTTATATTTTCCTATGGATATTTTTTGGTTAAAAATATATAGAAATACACAACAAGACACGGAAAAACACCTGTACTGCGAACGGGTCCCTCTTTTTTACTTCTATTTATCAATGTTACCTTTGGTCGATCGGTTGGTCACTGTCATCTGTGACACTAGCCGTTAATTGCCCACCTAGCTTGTCCTCTGATTACATAATCAGGGTCACGTGCATTTCCCTGACATAAAATTGACATTGAACCACAGAGGGTGGTCAGGATGAACAGTAGCTCTAA
Organism: Sphaerobolus stellatus SS14; assembly: GCA_000827215.1. NCBI lineage: Eukaryota > Fungi > Basidiomycota > Agaricomycetes > Geastrales > Sphaerobolaceae > Sphaerobolus > Sphaerobolus stellatus. The sequence goes on along the minus strand of KN837095.1, from coordinate 844,049 downwards.
TTCATGTTTTATAATATATATACACCTAATTAACATTTAATTGGAGGATTTCCTACTTCTTTGAGTACACATGAATATATGAACCGTGAAACACCCTAATGTAGCTTCCTGCGACTTTGAAAACTATGCTACAGTCTCTTTATAAATAATAGTAATAATAATAATGCAACTTCCACTGAAGTTGAATGAACAGGTGAAGGGAGTTAAAATGAGAAGAAAGTGACGTGGTCTTTGCTTGTTCATTAGCCATAGAAAATTCTAGCAAATATCAAAGGGTGCAGAATTTTAAGTTATTAAATTTCAGTCCTGATATACTGACTGGTCGTCTCGGTGTATCTCAATTCGTGAATCTCAACTTGTATGTATATGCACTCCTCACCAACTGACATGTATAATTAAGCTAAAATTTACCATAATCATAGATATATATCATAGATTCTATGGTTAATGTTTCAAAACTAGAGAGATATTGACTGAGTATGCGTTCACCATTAGTTTTCGCCATGATCTTCTGCTAACTGCACATCTCCCCTCACAGGTACGATCCACAAGGTTATAATTCCTCAAAATCTATTAGTTGTATTTCTTGTATGTTGTTACAACAATTCTATCTCATATTGAAATGTACAGTGTCAAATTCTGCCTGAGTAGACCTCTCCTGGGACCTCCAAGGCTTGAGAAACCTCAAAAAATGATGGTTTAGTGAGAGTTATTAATGTTGTCGAGGGATTCCCAGCTATGCTGACATAGGACAATGCTTGAGCTGTAATAAAGTATGATGTTAATGTCATTCCTAAAAGGTTCTCATTCTCGGTTTAATTCTATATGTTGGAGAGTGATCTTGCCAAGATTATATGCAGGCAGAATCTTCCCAAAAAGAGGGATTCTCGTTCTAGCTTGCGTTTCTGCTCCAGCCAGACTACTTAGACGCATAGGTAAAGAATGCAATACATACATTATATGTTTGTCTTAAATTCCGACTAGGTAAATACCCTTTTGAAGCTGCCTACCACACAGCATATTTTTTCCAGCAGGAGACAGTAGACATGTGACATGGTGTGACTGAGCATTGCAAACATTGTTTCGTATTCCATAGTTCAATTTCTGTCTCTTATGAAGGAAAATAAAAGGTGTAATTATAATGTATTCAAGTACTGGAAAATATATTATTTACAGAAGACCAAAACCCTCATTACTCCAGCCAGGATATCCCCCTGAACCCCAAGACCCTCTGAAAGCCAGCTAAATATTTCTGACTGTGTGCGCCCTTTGCCCATTGCAAACCAAACAGGCCTAAGCGATGTAATAGTGTTTATTACCCCATTTTCGACCCATACTACCCAGTTATCCTACCTAAGCTCTATAAGTGCAATCAACATTTCTTCCCTGCTACTAGCTTCGGAATCTACTCCTTCCCTTTTGGCATCCCGGACATATCATAATCCGTAAACGAGTACATCTTGAAGGGGAGTTCCATCTGGTGTCATATAATAATGAAGCGCAGCCAGTAGAGCACATTTGCGGAAAGGTAAGCAGGAAAATGAGGTGAGGGCCCTAAAAAGCATGAATGAACAACGAATTAATATAGTGAGCTAGATTGACACATACCTATTGTCTATAGTACACTTCACTTGTTCCTCTACCCAGTGAATAATTCTTGCAGCCTGAGTGATCCCATACAATTCAACCATGTGCTTATTTCGGTGCTTCTCCTTGGTGTTCTCAGAGAATGATGATATCGAATCATCATACTCTTCAGGATATGTTATTATAGTATCATTGTTGTCAGATTCCAATGGAGGCTGTTGTCGAAATTCAGCAAGAGATTAGAATACATATAATATTACTTACCTTCATGAGAGCAGTGAGACAGACTTCAAAATTGTTCCCAAAATTCTTATCAGTTTCTGTTGTAAGGTACCATAGATCCTATAAGAAATGGGAATATTTGCATGTCATTGGAATAAAGGAAATATAGAACATACAATTTTTGAGTTGAGATCCACTGCCATGGTAATATCTTCTTGCCAAGCGACCACAGGTTCTGGGACAATAAACAAATTGGGATCAGGACTGGAGTCACTGGACTGTGTTTGGTGTAAATAGCTACTCTGCACAGACTGAGGAGGATTTGATAAATGAAACATTCACACCTTCTTCTTTCTGCGGTAAAGTCGCTGCTTCTCAACAAGTGTAGACTTGTGCCTGGCAGAAACCAATCAGAAATGAAGGACATAGTAAATGAAGAAATTCAAGAAACGCATACCTCTCATACCTCTCCTTTCGTTTCCGCCTTTGGGTATTGAACCCACACTTTTTCTTGGGGGGTCGACTTCACACCATTCAAGTGTTATGAAAGGAGCTAAGTGGGATGGTAGAATTTGACCTCAGAAGAATATAATCGAAAACTAACTGGATCTCCCATGATATGAAAGTATTAATTATTTTACAAGAAGCTCCTGGGTAATCAAGAGACGAGGCGGTGACAGCCCATAAGTAGTGTTGCTGCGGTGCGACTTTGGTGTAATGGTGTTTCCTCTTTTGGGCAAGAAACAAAATTTCAGTCAATTTTTAGGTCAGATAGGATCAAGAAATTCTCAGTTTCCAACTGAGTTTGTTGCAAGAATGGTCTGTGGGAAAGAAACACTGTTATGCCAAAGTGATGCCGTGGCAACACTACCCATAAGGGGGCAAGGGAAGTGTGGCTGAAATTGGGAGCCAGCTAAGCGGACTTCTAATCCGCGTTCTCCATGCTCGTCCCACCATGCCTCTAGCTACCTCCCTAACTATGTCTTCAACCCTATACATTATCTACTTATAACAAGGCCTATTCTTCATGGCCCTCCATGGACTTGAACATATCTGGCCTGAATACCACATGGTCACCTTCCCCGTTCCCCAACTCAAACACCCACACACCTAATATGACTTCCAATATTGTGCCGCTATACCATATTGCTCCTTTAACTGCCTCTGGGATGGATCTGATCGATGGGGATGGTGGTATTAAGGTGGATATCAGCACTATGATGGTGGAGGAACGGCACACTCACCATCAGCGCTGGTTTGTATGTACAATTGCAGTATGTTTTCGTTTTTTGTTTCTTTCTTTGGGCATCTTGTCTTACTATTGCTCCGTTCTTATCTTAGTGCAATATCCTCCTTGAATTTAGAAAGCTTATCCTCAGCAACAAAACCAACAACAAGAATGAAGTTACTTTGAAAGAGTTCACAGTATGTTCTGTCTCTTATATTCATTTGACATTATCTTTCTCACCTACACTGTATAGCTGTATGTTCTCTATTACGCTGCAGCAACCCTTGGAGGTGTTGACACATATGTGGATGGAAGGAACCCCCCCCATGTACGTACTTATGCTGTTGATCAGAGGCTCTTACATTTTCGCAAACTGACCCTTTGTCCCAGGGATTTCCTTACTACACCAATACAGAGCTGGCAAAATACTTAGACAACCTTAGTATCCCATTGGACAAAGCTGAAGGGATAGTGGTGGAACCGATAATCCCCATGTTGACATGGAAGGGCTTATGGGCCCTTCACTACATATGTTTGTCCACTCATTATATTTCCCTGCACTTTGACTGATATTATCCTTAGGTGGGCCATTCAATATTGAAGACCTTCCAATGGTGGAGAAGACCAAATCTTATTATGGACTTTTTCAATCTTACACACATACTGACCATCACCGTCTCGTTATCAAGATGAGCTTGTTGGATCCCAAACACGAGGCAATAATCATCGAAGGCATGGAGGAAATTCATGGTAAATTTCACTCCAGCGGTTGGTTTGATCCAGTCACAATACAGATTGCTCCTAATGCACACGTATGATTTCACATTCTTCTATTATATTACACTAAGCTGTTTTGCACCACTCCATGACCAATGTCATTATTTTTATAGATAGGATTGATGGGAAGGCAGAGAGAGCAGCTATCAAAACGATAGTATCTGACACTAGGGAGGAGGATCGGCTGTGGGAACTGGAGCATGCAAGGATCATCGCAGATACATCACTTCATACTCTTGTGGAGACTTGGGATCCAGAGACTAGAGACTGGGTTCCCAACAATTATGTTTCTTATTAGCTACCTTATATACTCTTGTGTGTCGTTGGAACCACTGTAAAGCATGTTGTCTCATGTAGACAGCACGTGTATTGAGAGTCTTCAATATATTTGGAATTATTAGATTTATTATGCAAGGACCCATGGGTACCCATGAATTCTCTCAGGTGATCACCTGTAGGAAACAACTACCCATTGGGTGTGGAGGTGATACTCAGTGAGTAGGACATACCTGGAGGTATCACCTGTGGGTCCACCTGGGGTCACCCATGCTCTGCCCTGAAGATGACTGAAGAGGAGTGCCAGGAAGGAATGAATGGAGGATAGGAATATATCTTGGTCTGGATATGATCCAAGTAGTATACATCATCAAAGCAGGCTGACATACTTGATCCAAGAGCTGGGATTCCTAGGACAGATGCCAGGAAATGAAATGAGGGGGAGATAATATGTGAAAATGAAAATGTAATCAGGGGGAAACAAGGTGGTCCCCTGACAGGGGGGTGTCTCTCAGGTATGTAATGATATAATAAAATAGTATTAGGGATATAATATTGAGGTTCAGCTGTCAGATATGATTTAAATTCCACCCTTCACTTTATATAACTGGATGTTTGATGAGGAGGAGGACAAGGCCTCTCTGGCTGAAGGGGAACCACTCTAGCTTAGATAAAGGCATTTGTGGGTGGCCAGGAGTGGATAAGCTGGGTAATCTGGCATCAGGCATAGTCATTGCTTTCATTGTTAATATTTTAGCTATCTGTCATGGGAGGAGGAACAGGGAGCTACATACTGGGGAAGGGGGTGTCTCTTGCTTGAAATAACAATACAATGACATATTATTTGGTGTGTATTCTTGGTTATCGGATGTGTGTATGCAACCATCATGCTTCCTCAATCTTGTATACCTGGATATCTCCATCGACAATACTTGAGTGTAACCTATGTCTTACCGGCACTGCCTAGGCCAATGAGTGAGATGATGGTTGTATTCAGAGCACCATGTGGTTGACTAAGCAGGCTATCCTAGGTGCCTTGTACCTCCTTTCTATCCATGGAGTGTAATGTGTGACAAGAGGCAGGAACATAGTAGAATGAGTTCAGATTTTCAACGTGAGGAATTAGGACAGGTCCGGCTATAATGCAAACTGATCAAACAAAACTTTCTTTAACAAAAAATGTCTGTACTCATTTTGGGTGTCAGAATTAGAGCTTTCCTTCAACAGAGAGCTGAGACCACATTTGCCAGCCTCTGCTTAACTTCTTTCCTTCAAATGTACTGGTCCATATGAGCAATGATCTTCTCCATTTTGTCAAAATCCATGAGGCCAATTGCTTTGCACACCTTGCTCCATGTTAAAACGGTAATAGAGATCCGGAACATTCTGAAAATGCTGAGCAATTTCCTGTTCTATCCCCTTGCAATCAGTCGCAATTGCAATAGTAGCCTGTGTTACTTGAGTTGGTATAATGCATTGGAACAAGGTTGGTTTGGGAATGGATATTTGCATCAGGAAACTTGGTAAATGCTATATAGACCATATAGCCTCTATATTGACCATAGCCTCTGCAATTTATGTACACTATGCTAGTGTCCATAGCATCTTTGGAAGCCCTGCAATTTTGCACTATGCTAGCAGCTGCAGGTCCTATGAACAACTATATAGAGCCTGCAGTTTCAGTAGAGCTTACTAGTATCATAATTGTCAATTATTTCCTCAATCTAATATGCATACTTTTGATGCACCATGATGTAGTAGATATTAGGTAAATTATTGATATATTGTCACTAAATACAGCAAACTGGTCATCTCTAGGTATCTGTGCTGCCCTGTTGGTGGCGCAGAGCACCAGAGAACTCCCCACAATTTTGGATCCGAAAACTGATTGAGGACCGTGGGAAGGGCAGAACCCTAGACACCACAGGTTTGCCTGTATTTGGCAGAAAGTAATCCAGGTGAAGCTTCATGGAGATATTCAAGGCAATTTTCGTTTCCTCATCAACGACATAATGAATCCTCAGTTCCCACCACCTGTCTGTTCACTATACCTCAACTCTGACTCTGGTGGTGTGTCACTCCTCTGAGACATGAATAGAATATAACACAATATTTCTTCAGGAATTATTTGTACGAAAATGAAAGAGTGCCCTAGTTTGGCAGTTAGAACCTTCACATCAAGACAAACTTCTCATAGGGCAAGAAGGGCAGGACAACTAGCAGTGAGGGCAGAGTCATGAGCAAAGAGTCATGATCACTGTCTTGTACAGCACTGACCATAGTCAATCTCACCAGTTTGAAAACCTAAGTCCAATGGACACACTTTTTTTCACTGTCAACCAGTTGACCTTTCTTATTTCATGGCAGACCAGTTGGCCTCTCTCTTATTTCACGGTTGACCCAAGTGCAGCATCATGAAAGTTGGCAAACACTACATAGGCTATATACCTCTAGATGGGTCTCTAGCTGCTTTAGTGAAGGTACACTTGTGGAGTGGAAATAGCTGGCTTAGTAAGGGCCTTACTGATGTACTGCAGTTGCTGAGGCATGCTAGTTAGGTACTATATAGCACAAAGGTGGTTCTACATAGCTCTAATATCCAGTTTAGACACCCTCTATTTGTCTTTATTCCTTATTTTTGCATATAAATAATGATTAAAATTTATTTATTGAATACTTAATAAGATACCTACTGTTAATACATAACTATCAAATTAGCTATAGGGACAAGATGATAGAAACCAGTATCCTGATAGAAAGCAGAAAAGGGGGAAAAGTGACAAAATCCCAACAAGATGATGATAGGGATTTCTACTCCTGGGGCAGTTACATTAGCTTTTGAGTTTTGGTGGATCAGGCTGATTTTTGGTATACATCAAATATACTTATATATCATTAATATCCCAAGTTTAATATCAAAAATGACGGAACCATTGTGGAGGAATGAGGCAAACAAAATTGGATGTTTCTGCAGGCCATGTGTGTCACAATGTCATACTGTGAGAACATAACACCTTTTGCAGACACCAATGCTTGCCACATACCTGTGATGTCAGACTTAAGGTCCCAGATCTACTTAGACCTTTGGTTGACACAAATGTTCAATAAGGAGGACAGCTGTAAGTATTATGGTCAAAGGCCAATAACAGCTAGAGATGATACCTTCAGAATTAGCAACAATGGTCAGGCAATGGGTGTAACTGACTGTAGGAACTATTTTTTGCTATTGGCTAATGGTATTCACAAGAAATTAGGGCATATATCTTAGACTCATTAACACCTCCAAATATTCCATGGTGACCATGTGAGCTGCAATAAATCCATAAGTGTTAGAAACATGGTTGAGTTAGTGTATGAAGTGAAGAGATGATCTCTGACTGTAAGACAGGAGAGACATCATAATTCTGCTAGAGAAATGCAATAGCAAGACAGTGACTGAAGCCTTTTCAGAACTCCACAGAAATAGCAAGAAGCTACAAAGAAAATCAAAGAAAATCAAAGATATTCTTTCATCTTTGAGTCTTGTGCAGGTCTCTCAAATCCCTACCAATGTCCTTGCAGCTTTGCTCCAGAAGCTTTCAAGTCAAGCATCACAGACACTTTTCAAATATAATCCAACTCCAGCTGTTTTTCTAAGTGGAGCCTTGCCCACTGCAACATGATTGAAGAAATCTGCTGTCCATGCTATTGTCAATCACCCCCTCAGTGCAGTGGTTGAATATTATTCTGAATCTTGCCACCTGGCTGGGCAGGCTGTTGCACATTGTTTCAAAATAGACCCTAGACAGTACACTGAACCTCATTTGAATCTTGAATATTCTTTGGGCAACTGTAAAGGAAGTCATCTGAATACATCATGTTATCTATTCCCTGCTCCCACTACTGTGCTCTGTAAACCAGTTGTGTGTTAACAGAGTAAAATAACTGTGAGTATTCTCAGATCACTATTAATCTGCATTTGGGATATTTATTTTACATTTTATGTGTTCAATAGGCTGCTCTATCAAGAGCTATGACTTTCATGGGCTGTCTCATTCAGCAAACTCTCTTTCCATTCCTTTGGAAGATGCCACCTGATAAACATTTGAAAGGCAATTGGGTTTTATAGTGTTTTGATGTTGAAAGGTTACCATGGATTTTTGAAAGAAATGATTGGAGAGGGGCTTGTGTCCCCAGCAGTTGGGGGACCTTCTCCATCAGGCACTGGCAATGGATTCTTGCAGCAAGTCATATCATCACTACATAGGAATTTTGTATCTAATCTATGGTACTGATGGGTCTCCATTCATAAAGTAAGTTGTCCTCAATTTAAATGTATTATCTCTCTATTCCTTGTAGATGTGAATATTATCAAAAATGTTCATGTGCTCATTCTACCAGCTGGGAGAAATACATAATTCAAAGTGAGTCTTGCCATTTGGTCTGATATTTTTATATGTCATAGTTACCATTAAGATGAGCAAATCTATCTAGTTTCTAAGGAATTGGTGGGACAGTTCTAGAGATAAAAAAAATTACAATATTCAGTATGGGTATGAGGAGAGGGTGAACAAAAGTAAGGTGTTACTCTTACTTCTAGTGATGACCTATATGAAGGCACTTTCTAGTGTCTATAATCCAACTGAAAGACTGATAGAAACACTGTACTGATTGTGTGGGGTGGGTGAATATGTGGGAAATGGAAATAATAACTCAGACTGCATAATAGAAGCTGGGCTTTATTGAAGGATATTCCTAGCCTGTACACCCAGGCAAAGACACTATACAAGACACTGAACATCAGAAATAAGTGACAAGTGATGACAATAAAGAGCAACTTCAATGGTAGTAAGAATTTGGAAGTGAACACACCACATGTTGCCACCTGGGAGCCACAGGTCTCTTCACCCTCACCCACCCTCTGCCAATAGACAGGACCTGTAAATGTAAAACCCCCTGTCCTTTCCCAGGGAAACTCCTCAGACTTGCCCCTGGCAGCACAGAGACCATAGCTGTATGTTTCAGGGCTACATCCTGGGGATGTTTTTGGATGGTACATGGAGGATACAGAGAGTAAGTTTTGTGACTGTGTGATATGCTGTCTTTATCAATGGACTTTCTCAGCCTCTACACCCAGCCAAAGACACTATATAAGATACTGGACACTCTGAGATAACTTGCGAGTGATCTAAACAATGACTCAACCTGAATAATAGAAGCTGGGATTTATTGATGAACTTTCCCAGCCTCTACACCCAGCCAAAGACACTATATAAGATACTGGAAACTCAGAGATATGTTGCAAACAATGACTCAAACAAAATAATAGAAGCTGGGATTTATCAATGGATTGTCTCAGCCTCTACACCCAGCTGGAGACACTATCCAAGACACTGGACACTCAGAACATATCACAATTGATTGCAACAGTGACCCAAACTGAATGATAGAAGCTGGGTTTTATCAATGGACATTCCAGCCTCTAAACCCAGCCAGAGACACACTGAATACAACAATTTGACATGTAACTATCAGAATTATGCTGAAACTGATCAGAAAGACTTCATGAATGATAAATATTGCAAACATACCTCAGAAAGAAGCCCATCCAAGCTCTGAACAGGCACATCCACTCTGGGGTGGACATTGGCAGCAGCAGAATAAAGAGTACATTTCACACCATTTAAACAGTCAATAAGATTAAAATAAAGAGTGTAAAGGATTCTCACATGTTCAGAGAATGATTTAGATAGGTGGATGCTAGCTAGAAATGTTTGTGGTGGTGGATGTGGGAGGTGGGTGGTGGTCAGAAGCAGGAGGGAGCTGGTATTGAATTTTGTGTCAGACACCAAAAAGCACCCACTTTTCATCAAAAGCAATATAAATAACTGGATGAAATCCTTAGGAAGTGAAATATGACTAAGGTTTTGATGTCCAGCTTTCCAACTGAACTGAAAACACAACCTCCTGACAATCCCATGGCCCCCTATGGCCTCCTTGCCCTGGAACCTGTCACAAAAAGCTGCCACTCAGCCCTAACCAGGCATTTTTGGCCCAGAATTAACTTGTGCACACCATTAAGAGTGGCTTCACATCATCTCTATTCTTTGTTAATTTTTCCAGAATTCTCACTTTTATTTCAATATTTTCACATATTCGCTTTATTGAAGCATCTGCTATAAGGCCAACTGGCCACTTACCCATCACAATTTATTTTCACCCTGACATTTTCTGCATGTGGCTATTTGATGGTACCATCACTTGTGTCCTCCAACAATCTGACAATTGCAAACAGCCATCTGCTCCTCATGAAAGAGATGTAAGGGCAACCCTCAGACTCTGATGGATGTCATGTCAGGCTAGCAGAGGGGAAACCCAAAGTAATCAATAAACAGTTATAAAATACAACAAGGGGGAATCTCACCTAGCAGAGGGGAAATCCAAAGAGAAAATCTTGGATTGCCTCTGCTAGAGTGAGCCCAATAAATACTGTGCAAAATCAGGAATCATTGATGCCAAGTAATACACAAGAGAGAGACCACATGAACACAAGGAACAAGTTTTCAGACACTCATCTGTTCAGAGAAGAATCATATGAACCTCTATATTTGACAATCCAAGCTGTTCTTGCAAAGTAAGACACAGAGGAAGATAATACTGTATCCCATTTTTGTAGACCTAATGTCTATTTTTGACTCCGAGGCACTTATCAGGCTAAATGTATATAAGTGCGATACCTGGTGAGATGCCTTACCATACGGCTGAGTCACTGTGACTTCCATTTAATCGTGACCTTGTGACATGCCAAATCAAGCACCTCCCACATGTATGTCTCACTCACTCCTCATCGCCTACACCATTCACCACTCATCCAGTAGCTCCTAATCACGTCCCAGAACCCACCCAGCGGACCTTGCAGCTTAGTGTCACAGGTATTGGTATGTAGCATACAATTTCGACACAGACCTCAACTTACCCTTGTTTCAGGAAACACAAACACGAACCTGAATACATCTACTGGTACAATTGATACAGCGCAGAACAGCAGAGGTGGTAAATCACATGTACTTCTATATGTTTGGAGGAGGAACTGACTTCCGCTGTTGTCTATTTGTTTCAGCAGTCCCAAGCCCGTTGACCGAGCCGGCAGTCACTTTGACATCCCAGCCTCTTCCCAGCCTCAGTAGCAATGGTATGTCTGGAAGGACTTTTAACTTGTGGGGTCCAAACTGTCTTCATTTGGGCTTTATTTGCACAGCCCTCGAGCCTCCAATGGCTAGTCCGGACACATCCACATTCCCAGTCTCGCAACCTGTGCCATCAGTGGGAGATCCATTGCACCAGATGTCAAGGATGCTTGAAACTGGTGTGAATAGCAAGCTAGTCAAAGATATAGTTCCTCACTGCTGCTGTGCGATGCTGTGTGAAGCTGATGAGGTTCTTATTGTATCAGATGGCACAGATCCATGGACAAAGCTCAGTGACAAGCTTCCATTTCGACCATACACCCGCATCAATCGAAGTGGCCAATGGGCAGTGAGCGATGAAGGCAAACTCTGGATCAGCCAATGGATCCCCAGCTACCGCACCCTACAGCCCCCTGGCAGTCTCCCTAAAGACGAGGCCACCGACCGTCACATGACCCATCGCAAGTGGTGGACAACAGAATTAGTTGAGGCATACAAAGCTAATTGGCCTGACTTTGAGGTGCGCGAGGTTGTGGGTGATGCTCCCACACCCGCTCAACAGAAGCTGCATGATGAAGTAAGTGCGCCAGTTGTTTGATGCACTAGCTTTTCTACTCACTATCTCTGCCACAGTGAGTAATGAAGTTCATTGATTATGCATTGCGCCACCAATATGATGCCGAGAAAACCACCCCTGCAGATATCATATCATTGATTGTCCAGCGGATCCAAAAGCTGGTGGCCTATAACTTTTGGGCGCAATCCAATCCTGATGTTGATGTGGAAGCAATGAAGCTTGCAATGAAGGATGAACGATGGGCAAACCAGGTAGATCATCTCCATGTCTCGATGGAGATGAGGAAGAAGCTCTTTCTGCAATTGCCACCGCTCGAGCAAGCACACTGGGAGAAGCAGGCAGAGGTATCCAAGAAAGTTGACCTGACTGAGTATGCTTATCTTGTTCATCACAGGCTACCCTTGACAATTATTCAGACAGGATTGTATCGCCCTAGTACCCAAGATCTTTGGGATGATATGTGATGCCTTGCGGAAATATTTTAATTTTAATTGTCTAGTGCTTTGTGGAGGGAAAGGAGTCAATGAGAAAGGGTGGTATTATACGTAAGATATGTTATTTTATTTTTTGTTGAGCTGTATGTCATCTCTTGCAGTGAGGAGTGGAGGTGCCCATCAATCAATGACCCCTTTGATTTCATCTCCACCGACAATTGGAAATTAATTCAGGCATCATTTCTGCAAACCCAATCACAGGAAACAGGAGGTGTGTTTGGGCAGTTGTGGGGGGTTTCTGTTATTAACTTATTCTTATTACAGTTAAACCGGACGACTTTGTTCAACTGCCAACGTGGCAGCAACCTAGAGATTTCATCCCTAAGGTTGTTGCTCGCTTATTGGATGTCTTGCAGTTTGATGAAGATGGGGCCATGAAGATGACAATTGATGGTGCTCGCCAGGCAGTGGAGAAGCACCTTGATGCACTGTGGGGTACACTACCCTCTTTCTTACCTGCTAATGAATTTCTCTAACTAATTTTGATTTTTTTCTTACTATAGTGTTGGTTCCGGATAAGAATGGTGCCCCTCAATTGAAAAAAACTGTTCCGTGGACTCAGATACGTCAAAATCACAGGGATCTGGGGCAATATGTGGAGGTCGCGCGCCTCCCAGAGGGTGATTTTGTCTTTGATCGACTGAAGGATATGCCACTGGAAGATTTGAAGACTTTGATCAACCACATAATTAAGGGGGAGAAGGGAGAGTTACCTGCAGAAAGGGTTTTCCGATGGGTAAACCAGACTGATGGGAAATTTGATCTGGCGCCACGACCATGCAAACAGTTTGTGTACCATGCTAATAAACCATTCACATACACTAATTTGTCTTATTGTTTCTTTAGGCAGCGCACTGGGGCTGGCAGGGGCAAAGCCAACAGGAGGACTGTGGATAAGGACAAGGCAGTGGCAAATGCGCCTGCGGAGTCTTCAACCATTGAGCATATCGACTTGGACGGAGTTATGTCTTCGGAGGAATCGGATATAGACATTTCCGAGATTGAAAGAGGGCGAACCACTACGCGGGCCAAGCTAGCAAAATCAAAGGCCCAGCCGAAGCCCACCAAAGCAAAGGATGCAAAGAAAGCTCCCCGAAAGGTGTCATCGAAGTAGGTTTGTGCATTTCTGGGCTAGCAGATTTTAATCATGGCGGAATAGTAAGTCAACGTCAGCCATGGCAGGCCCAGCTGTTTCTGGGCCAAGGTACGTGCTGAATCAGGCTATCACTTACAATCAACCTAATCTTCTTTCATAGAAGCCAGAATCTTGTGCCCTCACCTAGACCTGAACCCATGGCAGATGGCCAGCGCAAGGGGCAGTCGCAGTCGCCAACGCCGTAGGATGGCTTCGGCTTCGGATGAGGATTCTAATGCAGACATTGTCGACGAAAATGAGGTGCTCTTCAAAGGTGAAGCCACCTTCTTATATGTGGGGGAACATGAATTGGTATATTAATTGCATGTCTTGTGTTCGTCAATGAAGCTAATTTTACTTAGTGGAAGCAGGACTTTGATTCTAGGGAATACCTCATTGGGTGGGAAAAGGATGCTGCGGTTGAATTCGGCGCCACCACAATGGAAAGTGCCAGGTTCATTGAGAGCTCAGAAAGATTCGACGATATGGATTTCGTGCGTATCGACCGGTGTTCTTGTTTGTGTGCGAATAACTGACTTGATGCACTTTCAGTATAGTATTTTGGACGTCGGACAGCCTATCAGCTCCCTCTCGCAAGAAGCGTATGATGTCCTCTTCGACACAGGATCCCCTCTGCCGGATGCCTCGGATTTTGCCAAGACGGTTTGGACTAGCGCATTTGAGGTCATCCTGACACGGATTGATAACGCGATCACCGCGATCACCGATGGCCCGACAGCTTCTGCTCATCGTTGGCTGCACCTTGGCAACGCCAATGGGATAATGTTACTGCTCCGTCTGGTTGAGGGCGTCCGGCGGGTAGCCCTGCACGAAAAGATGACCAGGGTCAGAACCCGTATACAGCGAATTCGGGTGATTTTGAACGTACTCTTAGCGAAGGAGGCGTGGCGTCGATGGGCACGGGCATCATTTCAGGTTGGGATCTCAACCCACAAGACTTACGAACCTGGGAATATTTTCTTGTTATGGGATATATGGGTTAGGACTCAATTGTCGGAAACGGTCGATGTTAGATCAGTGAGTAGAGTTTTATTATTGCGTATATTAAAGTGGCTAATTCATAGGACTGATGCAGTGGTCAGAATTAAAATGGCGTAGGTTTCTTGGTGAAGAAAGCATTCTTACGCAGCTGGCAAAGGAAACTTGTGTCACCGTGCGTCGGGAGCTGGAAGGATACACCACATTTCCATGGTTCGAGAAGTTTGGGGAACATCATCCACGCTCACTCTTGTTAAGGGATGGGCGGAAGAGATGGATGAGGCCATGTTCCGGCGTGGGGCTGTGATCGAAAAATTTCAGTTTGTTTATGCCATAACGATGGCATATTGGTGGGGTAACAAGAATAGCCGACAGTGGGCCTCTCGCGCTGTGGTGGCGACGGAGGATTGGCTGGCAAACCTCATTAAGGGTTTCACTATTTTACTAGAACCTTCGGAATAATGTTTTCATCCCCTGACAGACGTGACGATAATCTCCGGACTATTCTGAAATACAAGAAGCTTTTCACGTGCGTCTTTAGAGCCCGTTCGGTAACGCGGGAGCGATTTCGCGCCCGCACTTCTGGGCATGCCCAGACACTTGTGTGATCACGCTCGCAATAAATAAAATTTCTCGATCGTGCAATTACCGAACAGTGATGCCCACAAATAAACGGAGGCTAAATTAAAAAAAGCGGAGGCAAATTGAAAACTTTGTCTGCTCATGGTCCTCCAGCAATCCTCGACAAGAGAGGCTCTTTTGAACCTCAGAAAAAGGCAAAAACGAAAAAAGACCTTCTTGGCAATGCTTGGGGCCTTTTCCTCGGTCGCCTCAAGTTTATATTTAGCTGAAAAGGTCTATGATAAGAAGGCCTATCACACTTCAAAGCTCACTGGTCAAGGATGGGTTTCCTCGCAGGGTTCTTGAGGTTATCATTGGGTATATTTTTCGCCTTCTTCTCCTCACCTTTGGCCTTCTTTGTCACATCAGACATAGCGCCTAAGGAAGGGGAGAGAAGGGAATGGGAAATGAGGTAGTCGGGCGACGGTGGAGAGCAAGACGCGGGCACGCACGAGAGTGTGAGAAACTGCTCTGAGCAGTTTCTCAAAAAGTCCCGCGAGCATGCCCGCGTTTGCGTGGGAGCGAGGTAGCCGAACAGCTCCGCCCACACACGCACCCGCGGGAGCGGAGTTTGTGGGCATGCCCACAAACTTGGCCGCGGGTGCGTGTGACGCCCGCGTTACCGAACGGGCTCTTAGGTTTAGATATTATAGGGATGACTACCATTTTCGTATTGCAGGTCTACCAGGTTTTTGCCGAAACGGCCGCAGCCCAGGTTGTTGGAGCCAGGGGGGAAAATGAATGCGGCGCCGGCAGGCGGGGTGTCGGATCAATCCATGGATATCGACATTCCCCCTCAGAAACTTGATATCCCTAGTTCACCGAGGGCAGGAACTATCCTTACCCTGCCTGGTGCACCGAAAGAGGGAACGTCTCAGCCTGTCATCAGGGTGGGAGGGCAGAGGGAGGAATCAGGCGCTATGTGCGTATCTATAGTCAGGCTTTCTTGAGTGTTGGTATATGATGATTAACGATACATTACGTTGGATGCTTAACAGCAGACATAGCGATGGGGAACTGGAAGCAGTGTTTGTGGTTCATTCAACTCAAAAGTGAGTTAGCGGGGTAGGTTTCGCGTATAAAGGTTTATATGATTAATTATCCTCAGAAGGCGAACACAGGCTGAGACCGATGACAATGATATTATGTTAGTATTCCATGCTTCTTATGTTCTATAAATATTCTTACATGTTTTCAGGGTAGACGATAAAAGAGTGAAGAAGAAGACCAAAACTCCCAATCCGATCAGTAAGCAAGAACTCGTCAATGCAGCGTGAGTAATGACTAAGCTTTGTGGAAAGTATGTCGTGGGCTAACTTGTTGCAGCCCTCCTAAAGCTCCGGGCAAACGTGGACGTAAGGCGAAGACGGCTGTTACAGCTTCAGGCCCCCACATAGAAAAGCCGGTGGAAGGGGGTGGGAGAGTAACAAGGTGAGAAGCTTCGATTATACAATATTCACAAAGCTGACATTAGCCCGGTCACGCAGGCAGCGTACGAAGGGAGAAAAGGCAGACCATCATTGATAAATGTATCCTAGTAGTAGTAATGTACTGTACAGATGTGGAATCACACTTGAACTTGTTGTTGTTATTGTTGTTGTTTGGTTATAATTAATTGTTGAACGTTCAGCATTACCAGTATGGTAGCCTGGGGCTTGGAATTGGTAGCTATCATGAGATACCGTAAATGTATCATAGTAATGTATTGTGTATTTCAAGGATACCTCATAATTATCACGAAGTACGGCTTCCGCACAATATATTACATTGGTATGCAGTAGTATCACGCAGTATGCTGTGTCTTAACCTTGAGAGGAGCGAGGAAAAACAGGTTACATACTAAGAAACCGAATGTTACGTAGGAGGGGCATCCAATTAGTTCTACGACAGAGGTACAGCATTATCATATTGGAATCTATGGGAGTGTTGCAGGTGGCCGACGTACTAACGTCCGCTGGAGCCGCTCAGACCTACGTCTGGGGTGACCGCTAGCGCCGTGGCTCTCGTACGACTTCGGCGGCTGCTAGAGCCATGGAAGGGGTACGTCTGCGGAGGCCGTTGGCGCTCCGCCGACCATATGTCGATGCTGGCCACGGTGAAATCACCTCAAACGTACGTCTGGTGCACCAGTTAGGAGCACCACGGTAGAGCCTGTATTTGTTTCAATTCAGGCAGGGTTATGCATATTTTATATATATCCTTGGTTATATGAATTCTGCTGATTCTGCTTTGAGCTACTAGTTGTGCCAAGACATTAGACATTATATGTGACTGCTATGGCCACGTTGGACATACGCATGTGGCTCCAGCTGGAGCCAACACCACGTACGTCTGTGGCGGCGGCTGGGAGCCATCGCCAGCGTACGTCTACCGTGGCTGCTAGTGCATTGCCCTTCATATGTCTGCCACCACCACCGATGCCTGCCAGATGTACGTCTGCTGCCGCCGCTGATGCCCAGCCAGACATATGTCTGTGCCTGCCGTTGAACCCATCGTTATAGAACCTGTATTGGTCTCAATCCGGCCAGATTATGTTTTTATATTATTTTTTGTATAGCCGAGCTTGCTGTAGGCAATATACTAGTGGTCTCAAAACACAGGGACATGGTTAAATGTTTGCCTCAATGTTTGCCGGCCTGCTAGGCTAGAGCCACGGCTGACATACGTTTGTGGCGAACACTAGGGCCGTGGTGAGCGTACGTCTGCAGTGTAAGCTGGAGACGTATGTCATCGTAGGCCGCTGGAGATGTGGTAGACGTACGTCTCCAGCCTCCGCTGGAGCATTGGGGACGTACGTATGCTGCGACCTCTAAGGCCATTCCTGGCGTACGTCTGCGGCAACCTCTAGGGCCTCAGCAGAGCAGGTGTACGTGTGCGGCGGCTGCTAGGCCCATTCCAGACGTACGTGTGCGGCAACCTCTAGGGCCTTGGGAGGAGCCACGGCTGACATACGTCTGTGGCGAACGCTAGGGCCGTGGTGAGCGTACGTCTGCGGTGTACGCTGGAGACGTATGTCATCGTAGACCACTAGAGCTGTAGTACACGTACGTCCACGGCGTCCGCTGGAGCCATTCCGGACGTACGTATGCTGCAACATCTAAGGCCCTTCCGGGAGTACGTCTGTGGCAACCTCTAAGGCCTCAGCAGACATACGTATCCGACGGCCACTAGGCCCTTTCCCGACGTACGTCTCCGGCGGCCGCTAGGCCCTTTCCCGACGTGCGTCTCTGGTGGCCGCTAGGGCCGTTCTGACGTCTGTCTGCGGGAACGTTTAGGACCTTGGGAGACGTGCGTCTCCGGCATCCGCTATAGCTATCCCAGAAGTACGTCAGGGGTGTCCGCTATAGCCGTTCCAGCCATACGTCTGTGGCAACCGCTAAGACCTGGCTCGGGTATGTTTGGTGGCGCTGTTAGGAGTACTACGATGGAGCGTGTATTGTTTTAATTCAGGCATGATTCTGTTTTATATATCATTATTTGTATAGATCCTGCTGATTTTGCTATAGGCTACTAGGTGTTCCAGGAGCCATTCCAGAACGTGCGTCTGCGGCGTCCGCTAGAGCCATCCCAGACATACGTCTGCGGCACCCGTTGTAGCCTTCCCAGATGTATGTCCGGGGTGTTCACTATAGGCGGCGTTCGCTAGAGCCTTCCCAGACATACGTCTGCGGCACCCGTTATAGCCCTTCCAGATGTATGTCCGGGGCGTTTACTATAGGCGTTGTAGCTGTATGTATGTTGTGATGGCTAGTACCATGCCTGCTGTATGTCCATAACCGCTGTCAGGAGCCCATAGGACGTACGTTTGGTGCAGCTGTTAGGAGCACCGCAATAGAGCCTGTGTTTGTTTCAATTCGCTGTAGGCCTACTAGTTTATCCAACAAATTATCTGAATTTATTCAGTGCAGGAGCGGTGCAAATGCCATATGTCTGGGACATGGGGGGGTAACGCTGGAGGCGTACGTGTGTCCCCCGCATGTCTGGCAGGCCCACCGTACGCAGGACCACCTGGGCTGGTACGGCCCTGTAGTATGTAGCCCTCACGCTAAGAGCGGCTGGACGTACGTCTGGTGACTGGGCACAGGTGCGGTAGGCTGTCATTGGCACTCCATCTATCAGATACAAAATGGAATGGATTGTCAAATATAGAGGTTCATATGATTCTTCTCTGAACAGATGAGTGTCTGATAAAGCAAATGTGCGGAAAATCTGAAGATCTGGTTGACAGCCTGGACTTTGTAAATATGTGGAAGAATTCAATAAGTTGGTGTGCAGATAGAGCGGATCTTCTGAGTTGTAAAACTGTACAACTTCCGACAGAGACATGACAACAAGCCTATCAGCTGGCAGGAATAGCATGTCCAGCTGACTATAGCAGTGCCTATTGTTGCCAGAGGCCCTACTTAATCTATACTATATAAGGTCTATACTACACACTCTCCAAAATTCTCTCGCTATACATCATCTATTACTATGGCTAAAGTCACTGTCTGGGTCATTAACAAAACTAAGGCAGCTATTACAGTAAAGTACAGGATATCCGACACCTCGCTAGCCACCTTCGTTGTAGGGGCAAACTCAGCCAAAATAATCAACTCGCTCAACTATAACCTGTGGAGGGAATTCAAATTCATCAAATCTGGCTATAGGTCCACAACTACGGCCACCAAATGGTATTAATACACGGTGGTTCATAAAGATAAGTGCCGCTTACAATTTACAAACACATTTTTATCCATAGGTGCTCACTTTCCAGCAACACTCACTCCTATCAACACACTGAAATCAGATAAAGAGAAGAGCATCAGTGAGCTTACTGCGTCTCCTCTTCTTTGTCATATACACTTAACAGTCACGGATTTGAATCCAGCTTCTTTACAATCTCCCATTTATGCTTCTTGTAGAGAAATACAGTGGCAGATATTTTTTGTTTTCTGTAATTTCAGTTTTACCCAGATTGTCCCTCTACGTTGGTCTCACCACCACCACCCATGATCATGGAGTTGACTAAGGAAACATACATCGGAATATCCCCGGGAGCCACCCTGCAATCATACGGCTAGGTGCCTGGGATATATGAAGGCTCCCGTATACCGCCCATACACTAATACCAGGCAAACGTACGTTTATGCGCGGCGGTATCACATAATCCCCATGTGTCCAGATATGCATCACCTGGTAAGCCACACCACCTCGGCAGTACCCGGATTGCTGGGTCCTTCAAACGCTGTGAATGGTAGAGGTGCTGAACTACATCGCACGACTACTCGGGTGGCGGGCTTAAGTGGTATTATGGAGATCCACAGCGGGTACCGCAATGCTGGGCGCATCAGTGCCACTGCATTTCGTATCCCATATGCTGGCAATTGGTCAGACTGGTCCACCTACACCGGAGGTTGTAGCACACACCATCAAGCCAGGAGCTTGAATTCAAGATTATCCCGTTCTTACATTCATGATAATCAGAATCGCGCACTGCACCATCTGGAGATCTAGCTCTTCCCATCTTGAGGAATCATCTATAGCGTTAAATACGGGCACTGAACCCGGACCGTTTGTGGTGCAAGCAGTACAGGCTACCCCATCCTAGTCCCTTATAGCAACATGTCTCACAAGAGACCGATCACCTCATTAGGCCCTGCCGTTCATATTCTGGGGCGGAGGTCATTTGTCTTTTTTCCCATATGATACGCAGGGTAGACGCCTTGTACGAATGGTTCAGTGCGAACATTGAGGCCAGCGCAGGCTAGCCTACATGTCATGCTTCAACTAGATAGATATCACAGCAACATTGAACTCATTTCAGTTCCCTCAGGCTACCTCTGCCGCATACACATCGGTTACATTAGAAACTCTTTACCATCCTTTGCGATGAAATGCAATCTCAGCTGCAACTATTTGCTACAAACATTGTAATACCATTTTCCTCATCGACACGAGCAAAGAGGGTATCTACAATCGCTCATCTCATATTATTCCTTCTATCTTGATCCAACGCACAATAAGGTACGTTCAAACCATCAAGGGCCCGCCGCTCCGCAGGATCCGCTACATTGACCTCAAAGGCAGCCCATGGCAAGTCAATATTCTCAAATAGATAGACCTCGGTTCAACCCAGTTCAAGTGTGATTGATTTGCCTAGTCCGCGCCGTAGTAGGTTCAGAGCATATCAATCCGCACATACCATGGCTACACCGGCGTAACGCTTGACCTCAACCCATTCGACGAGTATACTGTAACTGCACTGACCTCAACCTACCATACATCAGGATGCCTTGAGCTCAGCGTACTTCATATCGATTATAAAGCGGACCACGGTTTAATCTCCACCCCTCACAGGTGCTACCCCCCACATCCTGTAACCGCGTTGACCTCAAGCTGTAGTTTTACAGCGGCGTCTTCATCAGCGTGCTACCAGTAGGCTCAACCCACATGATTTCACTCATCACATCAAATAACCGCCACGTACACGGTTCCCTGGTGCGTGATTCGACATAGGACGGGACGCGGCGGCATGAATGTCAACTACACTTTGTTGAGAATCTGCCTCGTTCCTCATCATATGGAGTGCAGCTCGTGAGATCAACGATCGCGCACACAATTGAGCCCATTACATCTGACAGGAGCTGACCATAACCAAATCCCACATTATGATTATCTGAACCCACGGAATGTACTCCCGTTCGCAACCCAATGATCAGCAATTCAGAGGCAGGATTGATGTCAATATAGGCGATGACCATGAGGAATCTGACAATAACCGTAACAAATGACATACAATTTGAACCTACGGATTGAGCTCAATCTATGACAGCGCATATGTTTGCAAGCTCACGCTCACTGATTCATACGCAGAATTGAGCTCATCACAGTTGATGACAAGCAGCTGACAATAACCATAACCAACGTCATACCATTAAATATATGGATTGAACTCACTCTATATCACCGAGAGTACCTTCGCAGGCTCACGGTCACTGATTCGGCCGTGGAATTGAACTCATTACAGTTGATGACAGGCAGCTGACAATGGCCATAACGAACGCCATACCATTAAACCTATGGATTGAATTCAGTTTATCAACGAGGGTACCTTTGCAAGCCTACGATCACCGATCCACGCGCGGAGTCGAACTCAGTACAGTTAACGACGGGCAGCTGACAATCGTAACGAATTTCATACTACATCACGAAAGTTGGCAACGGCGCTTACTTTTTCCATAGCATCCCACGCTTCCTACAGACAGTAGCGACTGCTATGTCGCTAAATGGTCGCTAGCCCTCGCTAGCCTCGCTAAACAGTCGCTAGCACTCGCTAGCCTCGCTATTCTAAAGACTACGAACTCAGCTGGTTCGAACAATACTAAGTAGAACCAATGCGGCTGTCACAACTTAGAGTCGTACCACCACCATCTACAGCTTAC
>KN837095.1:781493-820768 GCA_000827215.1 Sphaerobolus stellatus SS14 | reverse complement strand
ATTATCTGCTATTGAGTCTACCGGCCGTTAGTGTTCCTATGATAGTCGTCCATAGCTTCCACTGCAGCTATCATACTGAAAATAGAGCCATTTGCCATGGACGCTATGGACAGTATCATAGTGTACATAAAGTATGGACACTATGGACGCTATAGACGCTATAATTGCCTTTATAGCGTTTGCCAACTTTACTGATGTATTCGAACCTAAGGATTGAACTCAACCCACCACAGAACGTGAGTGTACCTATATAGCTACAAGATTAGATCAGAATCAACGTCAGTATACGCCCCTGGCCGTGAACTCAACCTAGCTATTCCCACCCTTCATTCAACACCCGGTTCTCCGGCGACGTTATCCAACGAGCCTGTCAGACGCTTTTACACCGCTATATGACATATAGTACTCACCAGTAACTATTACAATTGCAACCTTTGCAGTCGCATACACTCTCGCAGCCCCACACGATACGCAACTCATTGTACAACGAAAGCCCCTGATGTGTCTCATTGTAGCTAATCACATCTAATCACTGATAACCAGGCTGTCGTCATCCGGACCTGGGGGCGCCTTCCGGTGTTTGAATCCCGACAGGTTATCCAGTATTTGCCATAACCTTGCTCGCCACCCCGGCATATCCGCCTGTGTCGCCGGGCTCTTTACACCAGCCCTAAAATAACTCTCCATATCAGCCACCACAAACACCCCACAATCAACACTATTGGTTTGTCGCGTTGCACGCTAGAACTGTAGGTTAGTATACGTGATTGCACAATCGAAACAACGACCTCACCGTTTCGGAGACCCATTTCCATTCAGTCAGATTCGTCCCAACGTCGACGAGTCACAGAAACTCCCAAACCTCCTCCTTCACGCCACGCTCATCCTCGTGCCTGAACGCCCGTCTTGGCAAACTGTCGTGATAGTGTGCTTCGTGCACATCCCAGAAGAGCGTCACCAGCGTCCAATGAGATGGAACCAGTGCTGGTATCAGCCATATATTACGCTTAGGCAGTCCGTTGAGCTAAAGTGTACCAAAGGTGAGTTCAAGGCAGTTCAAAAATGAACCAGCAAGGACTTACAAGTGCAACCTTCGCAAAAAGATCTTTCCGTGCCTCTGCGGCGAGTGCAGGATTACCCTGTTCCTCATTATCCATAATTCTACGTGCACTATATAATGCCAATGGTGTTATGTGCCGAGCCATTACAGCGTCGCCCAATTCCCTCATAAGAAACTCGGCCACTACGGATATGATTGTGCCTTCGAGCCACGTAGACCCAGATCTCATGATTTCAAGTGCACCATTTAGGCAATGGTAAGACCCGCACTGTTTGCCAAGGATGTTGAGCTTTTGAGGGAGGGTTTGGCTCTTCCTAGTCGTATTCGTCACCAACGCTGGAATGGGTCCTTGTACTGCCTTCTGGACCTCAGCGGTTTTTTTGCGTGGCGACCTCAAAGGAACGACTCTTGTGCTAGGTAGTGGAATTGAGTTCTCTATTATACCACCTGTCGTTTGCCGATCTTGAAAAGCCCACAGCTGATCTCCTCCTTCTCCCCATTCCTCATCGCTACTGCTGGCATATTCGAGATTGTCTGCCTCCACCTCTGCATCATAAACAGCCAGCTCGTCATCGCTTGCTTGCGAGACATGGTCATCGTCTGACACTTCATCACCATGTTCGAGTACAGTGTGCTCCAATAACTCGGCCAATAGCTCTTCCTGCTCATCTTCATCCACACTGTCAGGACCGTCACTCCGCTCTGTCGTAGTTGACACGTCATCCTCGACGTCCTCCCCCTCCATCGCCAAGTCCCCACTGCCTACAGCAAAGTCATCCGTAGCGTCTTCGATAGGCTCAGATACAGCTGGTAGTTCGCCTTCGACCTCACTGGCGACATGTACACCATTGTCCATCATAAGTGCAAAGTCCTTGTCGCACAACCAGCATGTATACTTCTTTCCCAGAGGGTCTATCGAAGACTTCCACTGTAAAGATGCATGAGCCAGATCCTGGAGTCGAATAAGAATCTGATATGCCACAGCGGGATTATCTATTCCGAACATCAACTCTAAGTTCATAGCAAATGCCATAACGCTCACCTTTGTGTCTCCTATATGCGTCCACTATCAATCTCTTCTCATCCAGCATGTAATGGGCCAGGGCCCTCTCCTCCACCACCAACCGCACACGCTCCTCTGCGATACGATCACACTCTAGCAGTGCCGGTATGCTATCGCGAATACCTTGGTGTGACAACCAGCCTGGAGGCTCCTGACCCTCATCATTGATCAATCCATCTTCATTCCAGATGTTGTCATCAATGTCTAGACGAAAGATCTTCTTAGTCTCTAACATGGCTGGTAGTCGCACACCAGGGGGGGCACGTCCTTTGCGTTTGACTGCCTTCATCTGAGTGACCAATCGGTTAAACTTAGTGACGAGGTTGCTGACAGTTTGATGACCATGTTTGAGGAGGCTTTTCGTCTGGGTATGATCTTTGTCACCTATAAGGGAAAAGTTAAGCTTGAGCCATTAAGATGATAGCTGCACTCACGGGACACCTGATGGCGGTATATGCGTTCTAGCCGACTCCGCTCAAACTTCTGTGAGATGATCTTGAACCGGATGCGTGTTTCCAATGCAAAGCTTTAGCGTTCATTCGGAGCCTGATGAACTCGTTCCCCTTCAGCTTCTCCAGTTTGCGCCGCCCCGTCACCCCTAAAGATCGCTCAGCTGCCTGCATACGTTGTGTTAAGACATCCAGCCCTTCACGTGCAGCTAGAACGTCTTCAGCTAGCGCAGAATGACTCTCCATGGCAGTGGCATCCGTGTTGTCCAGCTCTCTTTGCAGATTGGACAACCGAACTTGGAATTCGTCTCTCTCGTGCCGTAATTCTAACACATGGTCAATAGCCTCATCTCCAGCACTTCGCTTCTGACCTACAGGTGGCAAGTATCAGTAACTAAATGACCAGAAGAACAGGAGAACTTAACGTACGTGTCAACTTTGCTGTCTGAACCTTCACCTGATCAGACCATTCTACACGCAATCTCTCCTCATCAATTGCCTGAGCCTCCAGGATTGTTCGAGCTAACTTCTCCTTCTTATCACACGCCTTGAGCTTCCGTTTGAGCCAAAGTCCGAGGAGGCGCAATGAATCCTGCTTGTTTGAGGAGAATTGTCGATCCAAAACCCAGCCCCGCCTAAATTGCTGTTAAGAAATTAATATTAAGTTATATCTTGGAACACACAACAGGACGTACACCAGATATGCGCAAACATGGTATTAGCTTCCTAATTGAACTCCAGAAATGTTCACAGCCTTCGCCATCAGACAGCCCAAAACTAGTGCGCTTGCATGGGTGATAGAGTAATTGGCATGCCCATTGGTGACCATATGCATGAAAAACAGATACACCAAATGTCATTCTCTTATAATATTCAGCCAGAATGCCATGCTATACATCATGGTCAATTGAAATAGCCATAAAACATGTCAAACAACATATACGTACCTTTACCATACTCCTTTCCAACTGACATGCAATATCATACAACAGGCCGACTCTCCAATGTGCTGGTATCTCCCTCATCAAGCGGTTGATGAGAGCAAAGGCATAAAACTGTTTCTCACCTGGCGTTGTCAGGTTGACAACCCAGAGGAGACGGTCGTGTCGACACACCAAAGCCATTAATCCAGTGTCAATGTAATATTTCTTTGAAGCCTTGGCTGTAGATTCCTGAGCGGCGATGAAGGACCGTTCACATTCATCTAGAACATCATCCGGCAATAGTCCCTTCAGCATTTCTCCCAAAAGAGACGTGGCCTGTTTGGTACCCTTGCTGGCTCGACACTGCTCTATGAGGGCTTCCATTCGTGCAACCTCTTCCACAGGGAGGAAATGTGATAGCAGGTGCTCAAGCACAGGGTCATCGTACTTTGGCTGCAGACACTTCTGCGTAAAATTCGCATCCAAGCACACTATCACATGAGGTTCACTAGATTGATTGAATCAGAAGCGTTATCATTATAGTCAGAACTAACCACACTTACAATGGTCCTAGTGAGGCCTGGGGATCTCCTCCGAAGCATAGGGGACATGCACGCCTGAGATAAAGAGAAGGCTGAGTTGGCAGTACAAATGCCTCATCTTTGGGTGCAGTAGGTTTTGGAGAAGGTGGAGAAGGCATACAATCTGCCTGTGGGGCTGGTTGAGCAGTGGAGCTGGCTTCCTCCAAAGTGTGTCTGGTTCATGTTCGTTGGGGGATTGGCTCTGTATCCTGCTCACATGCTCGCTTGTGTGAGGTCACAGAGTTGAGTTCATCAACTGGCTGAGACCCACCATGGTCCTGAAAAATAACAGTGATAGATGGGATATCTGGCTGAGGATTGGGATGGCCTTGAGTCTCAGCAGGTTCTGATGGTGCAGGTGGTGTGGACGTTGGAATGACAGGTGGCAGCATGCAATCATGGATATGTTTGCTGACAGCCTCAACTAAAACAGTGTACCAATGAAGCGCATTAGAAAACCGTCGTCGAACCCATTCCTGGAATGTGCTGTTAATTAGGTTCATGCGACATATGTACCATAGAACACACCCTTTGTCCCAGAGAGAAACCTCTCTCTCTCCAAAATGTTTCGAGTGTAAGTGCCCACCCGCCGATATTGGGAGCCAGGAATGTCATATTAGTGGAGATGAGTTCAAGCAGATTGACGTCAAAGGCAATAGATGGCTCAATGGGCGCACACCCAAAGAGTCCCATCTGCATAAGGGTCTGAGAGGCTGGTGTACATTTGCAGTATGTTATGAAGATCTTGTCGATGTCTGCAACATGTAATCAGTATTTGAATGGGGAAGGATGGGTTTGAGGCTACATACGACTCCAAAAAGCCACTTGAACCAGGATCCTTCTCTTCCTCCTGCCACATGAGCATGGATGTCGGTGGTGCACCAGCTCAGGTGAGGAGTCCATACCCATAGCAGGCGCTGTATGCCCACATTTTGTTTGGAACCGTAAGTCCATGTAAGGTTCAATGAGTGCGGGTATGACCTCGGTCTTCCATCTTGCATATTGGGCTTCACGTCGGATACGATGTCGGCTTGTTTGCTTGTTACGGATGTGTTCTTCAGCAGCCACTTCCACCGCTACTGGATCATAACCCCAGTGGTCATCATCGCCACCAGTAATATCAGGTGGACTATGACCACCTGCCTCGAAGCTGGACTCCAGCGTCTCCAGTGTTACAGCATCCCTTCCACCTACAGCCATCAAGCCACCCAGGATATGGCCCTGTAATGGGAGATTTCG
Source organism: Sphaerobolus stellatus SS14 (assembly GCA_000827215.1). Taxonomy (NCBI): domain Eukaryota; kingdom Fungi; phylum Basidiomycota; class Agaricomycetes; order Geastrales; family Sphaerobolaceae; genus Sphaerobolus; species Sphaerobolus stellatus. The sequence goes on along the minus strand of KN837095.1, from coordinate 815,453 downwards.
CCGTTGAGCATAGTCCTGCCCAAAGGGCATGGCAAAGACGATGCGTCTTCGATCTGCAGGTTTGAGGTTATTGACTCCTGCAATCCTTGGGGCCGGCCTGGAATCATCAATGGAGACTAAGCTGAAATCGGATGGAAGAGCAGGTGTTGGGACTTTCTTGCCATTGCGAGGAGGCTTTGGACGGCGGCGACCCGCTGACATGTGGTGTGGGAAGGACACAGCTCATCACTTGTCACACCCATCACGATGTGTCGCATTTACCCTTGGAGGAACAAGTAGGGCCCAAAGCCTATAGAAGTACACCTACAGCTGACCTTATATCAATTATTTGTCTATAATAATTTAATAAATAAATTCCCGAATATCAACACGGATAGTACATTGGGGCATTAGCTAGTGTTTATTATCCTATTATATTCGTTTACCCCAGTTCACTTTCACATAAAGCCCTCCGAGCTTATATTATTGTCTAAAGTATTATCACTGTTATGCTAGTAATTGTTGTGCAGCTTTATCTGGCAATATTCCACTGCTTTGTGGTTGCTAAACTGATTTACTCCCTCAACAGAAGATACCATGTTATACCAACAATTGGAAACAAAATAATACATTCTGCACTCAGGTTTACATGTATAAATATAGTTAATTTAATTTGCTGAGGTCAATTATACCTTGTGAAGAAGGGAATATGCTATTATGAATTATGCCTCCCCGACATTGTGAAGACTCTAGCATGACCCATAATAAATATATTGGAATTATTTCTGGATATAGATGATCTATTATAATAGGGGAATAAATTTTATTAAGTGAGGATGACTCCAAATAGACTTGGGAGTTTTTGTCCCGAGACATGTCTGAGAACCTAAGGAAAGCCTTTAACGTTTCTCTCAACTACATCCATTCACTCGCTGACCGGCACAACGACTCGCACTCGGTAAGAACAACCATACCTGCTTTATATGCAAAACCTAAGAAATATTCCATCATTTAGATCTCGTCTCAGTGCGCGTAGGATTGTAATTTGTCAATTATTGCTCTGTCATGGGACGTCCTATGAAGTATGGGTCACCTGAAGAAGCCCATGCTGCTCACTTGCAGAAGAAACGGGAATATTATGCAAGGTACGTTCATTTACTATATAGTCTAGTATGTATATCTAACAACATTTCGAAGGAACAAGAAGGAGGAACAACATAAATCCAGCCAAAGATATCAGGCCATGAAAGCGGCAGGGCGCCCAAAGACTCGTCGTTCACCCCCCAGCCCACCATCCAGCCCACCATGTCCTCCTAAGGCTCCCAAGATCATTGCTCCAGCCCCTGCTACCTTTGTTCCCAAACTCCGAGTGGCACCTAACACAAAACTGGAGGTTCTAGCCTCGACTCTTTGGAAGTGTATGTGGCTGGGTGTGACTCCTCCAAATAATCTCCAACGTGCACAGGAGGTCCGTTATGCTGCCATTATGGAACTCTTTGAAAGGTTGGATCATGATAAGGCCATGTCACAACTCTTGCGGATGATTATGGATGGGCAGAAGCTCGTTGACACTGCTGATAAGGCTAGGTGTGAGGCTGTCCGGCGCGATCCATCTCATCGTGCTCCGCAGGTTGCTGTAATGCAACGTAACTTCGTGGAGATTGAGACCATTCACTGGGTAGCCGTGGAATGTGAAATGTACGCGAAGAAGGGAATTGCTTGTCTGGCAGAGGCCGAACGAAAAAAAATGCTCTCATGGCTATGTTGCAACATATGATATATGGGCTTTTTTGATAGTAACTAATATATGGTTAATATCAAGACAAAACATATACAGCTCAGCCTAATGATATAATGGGGTGTCTACTATGCTATTGCTGTCCTGCTCTCTCGGTGAGTCAGAGCCTTCAACTCCAATGCCAAGTCACCTCTAGCTCCCATATCCCTAAACTCATTCTGCACTAAATAGGGAGCATGTCAGGAATGTCTGGCTTGTTGGATCAAAATCTCAATCCCAACAAATGTGACAGCTGGAACAACAATGGCCTTCAGATATTCCTGAATGGCCAGAGGGAGAATTGCTCGGAAAGGAGGGCGTTGAGGGCCCAAAGTGGCATAGCGGGTCCACCAGCTTGCTGTCTGAGGGGTAACCAATCTAAAGGCTAACAGACAGGGCCAGTATCGACCCGACATTGTGAAGCGGTCCTTGAACATGTGCTGGCGAGATTGCAACAGGGTCACCCAACGTAGGTTGATAATGATGACGGCCTCATGATCCTCATCAGCATTGGTAAGACCCAAAGAAGTAAAGTCATGGGACTCAACGCCTTCCAGTACAGCCATGCAAAGTAAAATATTGACGTTGCCAACATATCGTAGCTGTTCGCATTGCCTGCCCTGAATAATATTTTATTTTATTAGAAAAATGACTGTCAGAGCGAAAAAGAAAATATACAGTAGGTTTGATCAATGTAAAGCTTATCTTTGCAGTTACGGAAGTAGCCAATCTCGAGCTCGTAATGAGTACACCAAGTGACTAAAATAATTCATTATAATTTCGTTTTTAGTCCAATAAAGAATAGAAAAAAAAATACCACCCCATTTACAAGACTCATAAAGTGAGTAGGTCTTGATGAAACCTGTTGGCTTAGTCTTATGCTGTCGCAACTTGAGAATACATGGAGCTTTTTTGCCCTTGGTTTTAGCTACGAGCATACAAGCACAATAAATAAGAATATTGTGACGAGTGAAATAGCTCCTAAGGTCACGAGGGTGAATCTTCTTGTTGCTGTTAACAGCAACGGGGCTGGATACATGGGTCTAATCAGTAGGATATAAAATATACAACAGTGAAGAATACGTACTAGATTATCTTAGAAACCTTTCCATTAGGAAGTATTGCTGTGACGGCAGCACGAGAGTTTTGAGCTTAATAGCCTCAGTAATGACTCCAAGCTCGAGTCTAGCAGCTATTAGGGCACATGGATGGATAGAATGAAGGGCTATGGCGAGGTCTTTTCACTCACATAGACCTCCCCAGATTGTATTCACTATTCATCAACAGTTCATAAGTACACAGTCGGGAATCAATAATGGTTCAAGAACCATGTATGGAGGCCATAAAGAACCAAGCATGGAGGATATATTATACAATACTGTTACTACTACAATATGTATTCATTGACTAACCTTAGCTTTATGCTGACCTTGCACAATTGAGTTTCGAAGCTTTCCATATCTTGTCTGAAGGATCACATGACAAATGCGTCGTGTCAGACTCAAGCTGACTCATGAGTCACGCGGTGACTGTTACGTGGTCTTGTGTCTGGGTCATGGCCGCTGGAGTTCCGACTTAGTGTGGACAGATGAAATCCCTTAAATCTTGACGAGGGAGAGCTCCTGATTGCCAAGTCATACCAATCGACTACGAACTCGAGTGGAACCTTCTACTGCTATCAAAATAAGACCAAACAAGTAAAAGCGGCCATTGAATTGTCGCATGTCTCGTGGATTCTGAAGCGCGAAAGCAGCTGACTAAGTGTTGTTTGTATCCGCCCATATCAGCCCACATCTCCGCACGGACGTCAGGGAATGTCCCTGCGAGATATCCGTGCCCGAGCAGGGACACACAATCTAACTATTTGGGTAATGATCTATTTTCTTACATGTTCCGAGATATATAAGACCAGGTTGCAACGACTCCAGAACCGTCCATCAACCGTCCATCCCCACCGTTCCAGCAGTCCTTGGCAGCCAAAGTAGGGTTTTTGTATGTACTTGATATATTAGCATCAGACTTGCATTGTAATCTAGCCGCGTACACTCTGGTGGCTGCGAGACGTAATGGGCGTCCACAAGGAGCTATGACGTGCATCAGTTGCAGTTTCAAAAAACTGCAGTTGCAGTTTCAAAAAACTGCAACTGATGCACGTCATAGTGGTGCTTTGTGGGTGCATTTCCTTTCTCAGCTGCGTGAAGTATGGAGGAAGGGAAGACGTGGGTCATGGCGATAACGTAATGGGCGTCTCAACATGACTCTGAAAATTTCCGGATTTCACAGAGTCAATTGAATAGACTATGCATGGTCACGGAATAAGCTGGAAGCCAGATCACTGTTTGTCGCATGGAGCAGTCTAAGGGGCACATAATACTAGCAGGATGATGGAGCGGGAGCAAACTCTGCTTAGTCAGCTGCTTGTTCGCGCTTCAGAATCCATGTGGTGACCCATGTGACATCCTTCTCCTACCCTGCCTGGTTCAGGCTAATATTACTCTACTAGTTATCTTCCCTGTTATACCTTACCTGGTCATGCGAACATAGTTCATCACACAATGGTGGTCCTCCTACCAGATGTCAGCCAGCTGAGGAGGAGGATTGGTGAGTGAGATTGGAGAGACATATGATTCCCGTAGGCTCACCGATCGATTGTTATTTAGGATATAAGAATGGATGGAGAAACCGAAGGATCTTAGGGAACATGTGGACCGATCGCCAAGTAAGACCTCCTAATCTCAAGCATTACACTTAAATGTACTTACATTCATGTTGAGCGAGCATTATAACTTCTGAATGAAGACTCTGTTAAGGACAAGAGACTGCGACAGGATAGCCTGAATCAATATCATTGGCGACGATGAGAGATAGCTTGAGACCTGTTGTAACGGGTGTGACTGGTAAATAAGACCTTTCAGGCCGATTGAAGTGCCCTGAGCTCAGGTGATATTGCGCAGCACATTCGGAGTATAGTAAGAATTAGATAACAACATGTTGATGACACTAAAATGAGGAACTACTAGCTCCGCCATCCCAATTGAATATTGACCTGTATTGAGCTCAACGAAGGGTAGATAAGGCAGGAATGTTTCTTGTACCTTGACTACTCTCGTTGGTGATTAGAGGTGAGATCTAGAAGATATCATCAACCTAGACCTAACATCGGGATAATAGACTAGCACTTAAACCACCATGGAACTGCGTTGAACTCAATGCATTGTGCTCAGTATATAGGAGCTGATGTTCGGAAGCCTTGGGCATAGTTCAACACATGGTGTTCAGGGTGGCAATGAGCATGGATAATTGGGTGCTTGAGGTCATTTTGATTGGGATCATTTAGTCGACACTGGGGAAAGGATAAAAGACGGTGGTCTCAGGTGATGAGCAAGTCAACCCAGTTCCAACAGGTGCTTTGTTTATAATCTTTGCTTCCCCTCACACGTCTCAAACATGGTTTTCACTCGTAAAAAGAAGGATGAAGCGGCTGCCAATGCATACACCAATGTGAGTGTTAGATTTATATCACTATGTTACAATGTTGATTGGATGTTAATGTTTAGATGTCAGTGGCAGAGCTTCAAGCTCGTATTGCAGAGGAGTGTCAGAAGGAGCTCAACACCTGCAAGGCCAAGACTCGCCACAACAAGAAGTTACCTGAGGAGCTTGAGGCAGGTTGGGCTAATGCTGTCGTCATAGCTTGCCATCAGCGATTGGCTGAGCTTCAAGCATCGAACTTGGCTGGCATAGCAGCCAATGCCTCCTTTGTCCCCACTGGTCCCAACACTGAGCCGAGCCCAGCAGTGTCCGGTGCCAGTACCACTAGCAGTACTATCAGCATTCCGACAGCAACTGTCATCGCCACTCGACCCACTCGACACACCTCTGCTCGAAAAACTGTGGGGGCCGCTGGCCCTGCTGCTGGCACTGGTCCTCCTCCTCTCCGCCTTGACAACACCGCCGTATTGCCATTGCCTGCACCTATCTCAGTGGCTGCTCCCATAACTTCTGTGCCCGCTCCCGCTGCCAACATTACTGCCAATGCTACTGTCGCCTCCATCGGGACTGCGCCTACCACTCCAGCTCCCACTGTCAATGCCACTGCCACCCCCATTGTGTCCGTGCCCACTCTCACTGCCCCCACTGCTCTCACCGTGCCTGTTGCCAACGCCGCTGCCGCCCCCATCATGCCCATACCCGCTGCCACCGTCTTTGCCACCATCATTTCCGTCCCCACGCCCACCAGGTTCCCTGTAACTGCGCCTGCGCCCACACCCACCAGCCTCATGGCCTCCGCTCCCACTGTGGCCGCTGCCAACACCACTGCCGCCCCTATGTTTGCGCCCTTGTTTCAAACTGCCGGTGCGGCGAAGTTTGAGGCTGATGAAGAGATGAATCTGTTTACAGATATCAAGGCCAGCGAGGTAGATGATGGTGATGGCAACAATCCCTCCAAGCGCCGTCCGGGTGGTCTTGCTAAAGAGGAGATGCGCATACTCCGGGAGAAGCATGCTGAGCTGGATGCGTGGGTCGAAGAGAAGGCTTGGGAATGGCATGTCAATCCTATTTCCATCTATGTAAATATGGGGTTTGACAATCGTGAGAGGCGTGCAACATCTTTCTGGAATAAATTTCAGGCTGTGTTTTGGCACCGTGTTCACAATCCTCCGGAGGGTGAAGAATCGCCATTGGGTGATGCAATGGATTCGGATGGGCTCGTTCCAAAACGTAAGTCTTATCATTTGTAGTGTTCTTTCTAAATTGACTGAACTGGTTATAGCGCTTCTCATCTTGTTGCAAGAAAAATGCTCAAAAGACTATGCCCATCTAAGTAAGGAAGATGACCCCAATATGTCACTTGAAGAGAAAGAGGCTGTCACCTGTGAACACCAGGAGATATATGATGTGTACAATGATCTCCATGACCCTGAAAATGTCCAGTACAAGGAGGGCGACACACAGAAGCTGATGAGGCAAGCCCGCAAGGAGTTTACAACTCGTGTATGTATTAACTATTTGTTGTTGTTGTTTTATGACAAGGACTAATAGTATCACAGATAGGCTTTGTTCTATTCATCTCGTGGGGTGGGTGTTGCTGGATGGGTTGTCAGCCTGGATCCAGTCGATGCAACAGCCAGCGCTGGAAACTTCATGTTTGCTGGTAATGATGGTGCCAGGAAGTGGTTTGACACTCATGCTATTAATATGAGGAAGACCATGCGGGACTTCGAGACATCAGTGAGGTAAGAGTTACTTGAATTATTGTGTGATGAGACTAATGAAAATTATGGTATTTTCCAGGTATGTCCAACTCCAGGAGGCGGAACATCGAATGGCTGGCCTCAGGCACATCTACTTGGCACATTGCAACAGCAATGATCGCCGTCGCAAGGAGATCTCACGGATGCTGAAAGAGATTTGGTGTAAGTGGCACGTACTTGATGTGTGTAGCATGCAGAACTGACCTTGGCATCATTTCTATAGCGGATCTGATGGATGGTGCAGCACCACATCATTTGTGTTGGGATGAATGGGCTGAGGATATGTTGTTGGCACAGGCACGAATGGTAGGATGGCCAGATTCTGTGCCTTGCCCAGGCCGTGATGCGTACAAGGGTCTGGAGAAGGCACAACACAACATGATCCTGTGAAAGGACTCTGTGCACAGGATGGTCTTGAGGTGAAGATCGAGCCCTGGTCTAAAGGTGTGTAAGGGTTTAGATAGGGTGTGTGTATCAAAGTTTGAAATAAAATGTGATAGATGAGCTAGAGGCCATCCGCACAATACCGATTAATGAACGTGAAGAGGATGATACATGGCTCAATATGGTCCTTGTGCAGGGGCATTCTGGTCAACAGCTTCTGACAATCAGGGACATAGTCAATGCACGGTCACGGGCCCAGGATGCAAAGGCGAAACACCGGGGAAGGTCAGAGGTGGTAACTTCAGGTGATGATGAGGAGCATGAACTTGAGCAAGCTTCCGACAATGATAAGCCGGCTTTGAAACTGCCACACGTGTCAACGAAGATGAAAGCCAGCACACAGCCAAAAGCTGCAACTAAACGTAAGGGCAGCTCAGAGCCGCAACCAACCACCAAGCCTGCAAAGAAAAGAGTCCGAGATGCCGTCAATGATGGTGCAGAAGAAACTAAATCCAAGAAGGCACATCATGTCAAAGTCAAGTCATCTGTGACAGTGGAGTCAGGGGATGACATGTCGACAATGGATGGTGAGTTGTGCTGGTTTTGTGTTGCATTTATGTGGCTGACGTTCTCTCTGTCAGAACATACACTCATGAATCTGACACCTGACGGACTACTTCCCCAACGTCCACTTGATCCTAACTTCAAACCCGTGGAGGGCCGCCGTCAGAAACCTGATGCACAATCACAACCACGTGATCAGGAACTGATTAACCCACCTCAGGTTTACCAGGTTCAACCACACCCGGAGCTGCAGCCTCAACATCAACATCAACCCGAGCCGCAATTGCCTCAGCACGCTCAAGCTCAGCTGCAGTATTCACAAGCTTCAAATCATACCCCAACTGGCAACCATGGCTCTTGGGTGCAGGCTGATATGCAGCAACCTGTTCAGGTCACCTTCGACCAATCTCAGTCTGACAGAGTCCGACACAGTATGTCTCCTCAGTTCCAAAATGTTGCTCTGATGCATCCGGGAATGCTCTCACGGCCAGGTAGTCGGAATGGACATCACTTTGGTAGCAATCTAGGGGTTTCGACGCAATGGGGATCTGGGGCCATGCAAGGGTTGCAAGCTCAGTCGCTCACTGGTACTAACCAATATAGCGGGAATGGAGGTCTGAACCGGCAAGGCGGCGTAAGTCGCACATGGAATGACCAAGATCACCGCATGGCACCCGTCGTGCATCAATCCGGGGTTGCTACTGGTGGAGTGAGAGGTGAGGGTGACCTAGACCTAGGTGACCTGGGTTTGAATCCCGCCCTCGAGGCCACTATTCGAGCCCGGATGCGTGACGCCACTCAAGCAGTAAGTTCAATTTGGTTGGGTCGATCATATCCATTGACTTCAATCTGGTCTAGATGCGACCGTCAGTGAACGGCCCTGTGGCACATGGTATGCCGTCTGCGAATCAGACGGCAAATGGTGCTCGCCATGTTTCACCGTTCGATGGTTACCAGGGAGGAATGTCGAGTTACAATAGGCTACAAGGTATACCTGAGGAGGATGTGTGGGCTGCTGGACGACATGGCATGTAATAGTCTCAGAGTATAGTGTAAACATGCAATGTGTTATAATTGCGGAATAAATTATGAAGTTGACTCAACTATATATATTAGAAATGATGTTGAATGAAGTGGCACGATCACATAAAATGTCTGAGGGAACGCATGAAGGATTCAGTGCGTCTTCATTCAGTATTATTAAATATCCCTTTGTTACGAGATATACGAAAAAAGAGGTGAAAACAACGAAGACAGTGGATGGATGGAAAGGGAAAGGTTAGGTTGAAGTTGCAAGGCGAATGTGGGAAAAGGGAATATATGGTAATAGCATGAGCACAACTCAAACTAAAATGGGTTGATGTGAACACAGGCGACTTTAGTGGAGAATAATTGAAGGGAGTAAATTACAACAGGAATGCGATGGGAATTAACTATACTGAACCTACGACATAGCTGGCGATAGAAATGGACTGCGTTGAGATAAAGCAAGGATGTGTAGCCAACGAAATGGTGAAGTCGTCTGTATTAAGATAAAGGAAAGATGTGTACCCAATGAAATGGCGAAGGCTTGAGGTCAAGGTATGTGAAAAGAATGAAATGAACAGGACTGAACCTATGTGTGGCGCATGCGACTATGGACGACTATTGCAGAAGGAAATACATTGGACTGAATTCAAATATGGATGGAGCTGAGACGCGGTGTAGGATGACTTATGACCTTGACTGGTGGACCGATCAAGTGTATCTGCATTGAGCTCAATCCGGCTGGCTCGGTATTAAGGAAAACTTGCCTTGATCTGCGCCAGAAGTAGTGGGGACAGGATACCGTATAGCCCCATAATTTCCTTGGCGGCTACGTCGCTTTTAGGCTACGTCTAGGTGGCAGTATGGTCTGGGTGCAAGCTGTCCTCGTTTCTGAATCATCGTTCTAGTTACGACGATGTTCATCTCGTGATGGTTGCTTCAGCATTCGTACTGATTCTTTGAAATGAAGGTTGTGATCGACGCACTTACATCTACGTCGGGCAGCTCGCTGATCGCATAACTCTCGTTCACGATACGGTAGCTTTCCGATTGCTCCATTGGGCAAGGAAATATCGTTGATTGTAACGGTTAACCTGTTACGTATGTACTCGCTTCTTCTGAACTCCCCTGAAGAACGATTAGTTTACTAATCGTTGATATAGGTATTTAAATTGGGACCGGATGTCCAACCATCATTCCGCCGTCCGCTGCCCAGTTTTGAGTGTGCATGACCCCATAATATGTACCTTCGATTCCTGAGAATGGTTGAGCTCGGAATTAGTGCATACGTGCGTTTATAATTTTATTGCCATACGTGCGCTCACACAGTCGACGATAGCGTCTTCACATCTAATATCCTACAATCCAAAATGGACGAACGGCACCCATTTTACAAAGTTTTCCTGACCAGCTCTTTCTCGGAGCTCTTGAACCGCGTCGTGTAGCGCGTGCGCCGCCATCATAGTATGCCCCTCTTTTCTCCTCGCTTCCTTCCCCAGGACCTTGGAATAGAATGATTCTGCGACTACAGCGGGCATCGTCGTCCCCGATGGACTACATTGTCGCTATGACACTCGGAAATCCGGCTGCTAGCATTCCCGCGGCAAGATGGACGGCTTCGTCAGGCAATTTCTCATACCCTGTCGCCGTCTAGCAAGCACAGAAGAAAGCCAGTACAGCATGCTTCAGCGAGGTGGTCATCTACGTTTTCAGCTTCAGGTTTCCGTCACTAGGGACGGAAGCCGGGTAAAGAAAAAGGTAGTGAATGATCTTCCTGATATATGACGGTTGATGCTTGCCTGGAGGCTTCTGTGGAATGGTGATGTTGACCAGCGGCTGGGACTTTGTGAAAGGTACGCGCATTGTCCTACCAACAATGTACATAAAATTGTCGGCGCGAAGCACGTCTCAATGACCACCCAAAGCACTGGCTTTCTATATCCTTTCCTCCATCCCATATAAGCACAACGATGAATGTCTTAGATCCCGTTGAAACTGAGCATGGGTTTAAGCATGCTACATTATAAATCGCTCGTGTGTTTGATATGCCAAGGCTGGCACTTCGTACGGGAGCTGAGGGATGGAGCGGGCAATCCAAGATGACCGACATAATATGATGAACTCATCTCCAAAATGAATAGGCTGCAGTAATGATGTAAGGACGAAAAGCCGGCATTGTAAGGACTAGGCGACATACCAAGGACGAAAGCCCGATCGCCGACTCAGTATATCTTCAGCACACACGAGGTCATTGAGAGTTGTATGGAAGGATGATGGGCATTAGTTTACTCGGAGGTGTACCGCTGGAATTCTCAGAGTACGGAGCTCAGGAAGAATCAAACTACGCGCAGCCGTGAGACATACCTGAAGTTACGTCGCCGAGTTCGCACTCCGCATTTCAATGTCTCCAATGCCTATCTTTTGAGCCCGAGAGAAGTCGACCCCTACTAGTAATATCTCATCAATAGAGAGAGTTGGAGGAACCACTGTCGTCAGGTGCAAAGGACGAGATGGCTGGCTAAAGGATTGCCACATCAGCTACAGCGCAGTTAAGCGCACTTCCCATCTTGACGTTGGATATTAGACACGTAGATCATCCCAATGGCATAGAGCTGATTGCTATGCTGATAAGGCTGATGCAGACCGCCCCTGAACCCGTCTCGAGGCTTCGCGATAGACATTGTCCATTGCGCGGTAGGAAGAGGGGTATGAAGCCGCAGAGCGCCGTCGTAGCAATAGTTTTACGCTGTCGTGGCAGAGTCATCGCTGATGGGAGCGGTGATAGCGAGAGAGAGGGATATGTTCGGGCTTGATGGGCTCAGACAGAGCGTTACGAAGCGGCCGAACTAGGCTATATCAGTGGGGTTATTAGAGTGCGAAGTGCACATGAGGGTGTCGCCATCTTTGTCTTGAGGAGAAGTGCTTGCTTCGTGCTCTGCTTCGAGCTCAGCCTCATCGTCAGGCTCCACCGTAGTTGTCCTCGCCCTCGTATTCCCCTTCGTACTACTCGTGTTCCTCGGCTTAAACGTCCCAACTTTGTGCCCCTTCTCAACTTGGATCCTCTTCGGCGTCCTGAAATCCTCCTTTGCACAGTGCACGGTGGTCGAGCATGTGAACGATGCTGGCCTTGCCACGACGACGATGCTTGGTGCTGCCTTTTGGGCGCCTATATAATGCTGTGGGACTTCGTGGGGGCTGTGCCGGTCGCGGGGGCTGATTAGTCCATTGTAAGGGAGCCCCGGGGCCTTGCCTCGCTCATTGGGAAACGTTGCCCCGGCGTCTGCTTGTCGAACTACAGCTGCACGAGCCTATGACCAATGCTGAGTGTAGCTTTTGGGGGTTTCCCAGGAGTACAGGGTTGGCCCTGGCCCTGTTGTTCCGGAGGAAACCGAAATGATCAGTCCAATTAGGCCGATAAGGTGGAGTAATCAAGTACTGTCGCCGTGCAGACGAGTCAGCTGCTTAGCACGCCCCAATCATGCTAGCTGATTCGAGCCCATTAAATAGTTCATAGTGTGTCTTCAGAGTATTCATTTGGCTCAAGCCATACCTAAAGGCCATCAAAAACACATTATCTCTGAAATTAACGCAGTACATGATTGTATACAAAAATATCAGGAAAACCGTTTGACTGAAGCTGGTGTGATTTCATGACAAATACAGAAAAGAAATACATCGCCAAGCTAGTCAAATTCCACGACCATTCTTCAATCTTCAAAAATCTCGTAACACTAGGGGCATCTTATTATTAGTCACACTGAAAATCCGTAGAAAATCCTTTCGGCTCCTCGAAATTTACCTCAGTTTACAAGCTGAGAAGTTGAAGGAAAATCTACCGAAAACCCTTGTTTTCATTGTGCTTTTCAATCAAATGAAAGCTCAAAAATATCTGAGAATTTTGCGAGATCTGTGTTGCAGAAAAAAAGGACAAAATCCCATCTTAGTCCAAGTGAAAAGGCAAGGTAAATTGACTGCAAAATCCTATCAATATTTGAATATTTGAGTTGTTTACCATGTTGTAAATACTTTATAAATGCAATATTTCGTGTCCCAATGAACCTGTATTTGCCAGCTGAAAAAGGTAACTTTTTCCCCAGGACTAATTATGGATTTCTTTATAAGCATTCTTCCTGTCAAAAAAGCGCCAAAAACCGCTTAAACATTTAGGCTAAGTTTAAGCAGGAATTTTTGATGCATTTTCCTCAAGAAAAAGCTGTCTAGGAAATCTAAAATTTGATTTACATTCAGCAAGCATTTGTGGCTCAGATGATTGAAGACTTGAATGAGCACAAATATTGAATTGTTTGGGTATTATTCTCTAACAAAATGTTATCAGAAATGCGACATTTTCATACAGATTTTCCATCTGATAGACTTAAAAGTTATTTCCCATTTTTTAATAATATATAGTTCAGTAATTTTGTGGAAAGCACATACAAAATCCCAAATATCTACACAATTTTGACTGACCAAATTTAGAAGCTAATGTGACTTTTCCTGTGAATTCCTTAATCCTGAAATGCAGCATAAATTCGAAGAGCCGGAAGGATTTTCTATGAATTTTTCTTGCGGTGAATATTGAGATGCTCGAAGTGTAAGGCGCATCGGACCGTTTATTTCTCACGGCTTCTTGAACGAGCCCGAATGCCTCCTCATCATTTTCGAAGGTTCTTCTTGTCCGCCCTTTAGCCCATCCTGGGGTTCCACGGCTTGTGGTGGGTCCGGGTTCTCCTGCGGTATCGAAATCAATAATGACTGCACGTCCATCTTCATCAAGCATGATATTGTTAGGATTAATATCGACATGCACAATACCGAGTGCATGTATATGCTTTAGCCCTGCATCTATGTCACATATGACAGATTCGGGATCAAATGGAGGCTTCCTGTGCAAACAAAACACTAATGAGAAGATTCCTTAAAAAGATAAATAACATACCTATCTGCGGGGACATTTTCATCAAGAACATCTGCCAGATCGCAGACGTATCTATGGAGGCAGATTCCGCCAATGTAAGGCCCTTTGCGAACACATCCATAATATTTTACAATGTTTGGGTGAGAAACTGAGGCAAGCTGAAGCTGTTCCAACACACGAACCTCGCCGGCAAATCGCTCGGCGCAAAACGCGGTGCCATGATAGTTTATAGGGTTTGGCGCTTTGATGAAATGATTGGGAGGAAGAGGTGTGGGAGCCTCAGTAATGTCATCAGTCCAGGGAGGGTAGAGGTGTGAATCAGGTATAGCGGTTCCAGGAAGCGTTTTCAATGCCTCCTCTGTGCTAATCTCTGGAGGATGCTGGGTAATGAAAAGCGAGCCGTTGTCGTCTTTCCAAACTACAAAGACAGGTCCACGAACAACCTCGTCAGGATGGTCAGGGGGCAAAAACGTCCTGAGACTTTGAACGACCTCTCTCAACATTGCAGATATTGGTCGGGAAGAGAGGGTAAGAAGTAGAGGGAGACGTAAGCGTGTGAAACTTTAGATAGAATGCTTCCTTTTTATCGCTGATAGGTGTGTGTTTTCAAGCAAGCGCCCGGGTCATGCCGGAACAATCTCCAGGCACCCCGCACTCTCAGTATACCCTACCTTAAGTTCAAGCTCCGCCGCAGTCCGAGTAGTCGGACATCAGAAGTCTCGCCAAGTGATTAAGTGAGCTGTTCGTTTTTTGTGAGCCCATTGTGCATGCTTTACCCATCAATGGGTTTATCCTGCGGTAAGTCGTGTTCTCACCGAGATGCTCAAATTGCTAACAAGGCTATGCTCGCCTGGGCAGAATGTTAGAGATCCACTGCGATTACCTAGAAGTGTTCAAGGAGCTTCCGAAGATTTTTTAACGCCTAAATACCGAAAATTCGATCGCTTTCTTCGAATGATGCAGGCCTGAGATTCATGTGATTCATGTTTTTTCAGTCCAAACTCTATTGGCTCATAATAACCCTAAATGGATTCATCTAGCCGCAAGTAGTTCTAGAGCTCTTTGTATTTTATCACAATGGCGATTCGCAACGATGTGGCTGGCGGTGAGGATCGACGCGCTGATTGACATTTTGATTCTTGAATGTCGTAGCCCAGTCTCAGGGAGGCACACTAAATGTAGACATCCCTGAATCTCGGAAAACTGCGAAGATGTGCAAAATTTGACTTGGAATGCCTTGCGCTAACGACATCTCGTCTCTATGGTGCTACCTTCCCGCAGATCGCATTTCCCTGGTCAACTCTACGAGAGTTAGAGATTGATGCCGAGTTTGACAGCCAGGATATCTATTATATTGCTGCTCAATACATGGTGAGTGGACATCACTGGCAGCCCTCTTTGAGCACTATATTAATTCATAATGCGTTTAGGGATTGGCCGGAGGCTTGGACTCGAAGCCACTCAAAGAACTCTCCTTGAAAGTTGTAACTTTTCAGCGAGAACACATGGACGTATTTGTGGACGCCTTTGCGGGAACTGCTCTGTCCTTATTCCATCTAGGCCAGTGTGAAGCCATCGATGCCATTATTCTCACACGTATCATCCACACTTTCCCCCAGCTGACGGAGTTAGGCTTGCTTCAGCTCACAATTGAGGACGACATGCGTCCCTCTGACTGGAGTGTTCCCCTCGTGAGTAATCATAATTTCGTGAAGCTCGTGCCATCGTAATCAATCCAATTTTCAATACAGGGAGATTTTACAGCCCAGCTGTTAAACCTTAGACTACTTCGTGCTCTACGCACAAATTATCTCGCCCCGAACTCCCTTCCTCAAACGCCTGACGGGCCAGATAGATCCGATCAGGGATACTTGAGAGCAGTTTTTCTAACCGCGCAGATTATCCTTGCTAATGGTCCACGGACGATCGAAGAGCAGGTTTATCTCTTTGCAGAGCATCGTTCATTTGCCTTCCTGAAAAGAGATGACATTGTAGAGGTGATAAAAGCACGCTCCGGGGCTTATAGTACTATCTCGTTGAGGACTACCGCCTGGTATGTAGAGAACTGCATCTTTGGTGAATTTGAGTATGTCAAAGATGGGCTTCCTGCTCATTAATTACATAAGGCATCTTTTCATTCTTCGCTTTTAGTGGAAGCGGACTTTAACCGTCTCAATGCGCAACGTTACATCTATCAGGTTAATGACGCTAATGAGACCGGCAGCTCCCCGTGAAAGGCATTGAATACGACTGTACAGTTTATCACAACGAAAGAAACATAGCATAAGGTGTGACACAATTGTGGCAATAATCTTATGTATTAAATTCACTCACAACTTCCTTTCTAAGTCATTTATATCAGATAGTGTTGTTTAGGTTTGACTGACATGACTCACCATAAGGGTTCAGCAAGCGCGGTGAAGTTGAACAAATATCTTAGAGAGCTTTTTGTGCCGATATAATCAAATCAAATCACCAGACCCAGACTGAAATCTTTGGATCTCATGTCTGGCGTCAGAAGTGGAAAGCTTCTTCAATATGGACACACAGGCATAGTATGTGCATTATAATCAGACCGAGGCATGCAGGAATGTCTAAAAATAACATATAGAGACTACATGCAGCGCTGTGCATAAGTTGTTGAAATACTTAGGCGAGCGAGAACATGGTTTACGGTGTCCTTCGGTAGCCCGGCGAAGACCGTAAAATGAGCAACAACTAGGTTATCAAGAAAACCCATATTTGTAGCACACGGGGGGGACGAGATGTCCGTTCCGATGATAAACAGGACTTGGTTGTATATCGAGAAATCTTGGGGCTGCTTCATCTTGGGTAGCCTTGAAATCACCGTAGTGTCCTGTGTATCCGGGAAATTTGACTCGTTGGCCTTGGGATTTTCATTCTGATTACTTTCGAGGAACGAGAAAAAGGGTAATCAGCCTTTACCTTACCACTCGGGGGGATTTTTGCCCAAAGTCACACAGTTATGTTTTTGTTCCCGCGCTTTGGTTGTTTTGTGATCTTTTGACAGCGGCTACTCAGTGGACCCTGCATTTCGTTATCCGCATCACCAAAAGTGCTACCATCTGCCGCACAATTTTGATAATTGTTTGGAGTAATGCAAATAAGGAGATTTAAATGGATAGGTAGGTAGTTCTATTTTTCTTCATATTTTACGATTTTTATCGGTGAGTTACCCTTTTTAGCTTCTGTATCCGTGGGAAGATCCTGCTGAAGACACATCCTCAGCTCTTGTTCGCATCCCTGCCCCTCCCACCCCACTCATGAGGTTGCTAGCAGCTGAAAGGGCTGCTGTCAACTTTCAATGTGTATTATATTGCTTTTCCACACCGCCCCGCCCTCATTGTGCCCCCTCATTGCCTGATGCGCCGCCACCTCCCGCCCTCGCATTCCCGCCCCCCTGATCGCGCCAACAGCTCGAAACGCTGCTGGCAACACTCAGGGGGCTTTGTGCTTCGAATGCTACACCCCGCCGCCCATATCGCGCCCTCCATCGCCGGATGCGGCGCCACCTCCCGCCCACGCCTTCCCGCCCTTCCCGCCCGCCTCCTGAGGTCGCTCGCAGCTCGAGGCTCTGCTGGCTCCCCCCGGGGGGTGTTTCGAGTTGATTGCGACACTCCGACCCTCCCATCCCGTTCCCCATTGCCGAAGGCTGCCGCTGCCTCCCGCGTTCCCGCTCTCCCCCTGAGGTCACTGGCGATTCCAAACGCTGCTGGTGACACCCAGGGGGGGTTGCGCTTGCATTTCGATCCCTCCGCGTCCTTATCGCGCTCCCCAACATGGGATCTCGCCGCCACCTCCTACCTCCCTCTTCCCGCCCCTCCCGCTCACCCCCTGAGGTTGCTGGCAGCTCCAAAAGCTGCCGGTAGCACTCAGGGATGTTAAGCTTTGGCTCCGACATCCTACCGCTCTCAATGGTACATTTTTGTCTCTTTAATAATTTTCGATCTACCTTCGCATACCTACTATTTACGTATATTTGCGAAGATAGGCGTATAACTATCATTAAAGCTTAATAATTTGAAGAATGCTTGTCTGCCCCTCAGTTCAATTCTGGTATGTGCCATTCTTTTTATCAGGCATATAATAATAATAAAAATTACTTTCCAATACATATCCTGTTGTATTTTCACTGATTTGAATGTCACACATCACGTCGCTGTTCAGAAAATATTGTCACTTATTGTTTCTCAATTTATGGAGGTTCTGAGCAATAAATTGTCAAATCTGAATCAGTTGAAATAGGACAGTATGAAATAATAATAAATGTAATCAGACATGCCACATGGAGTGTTGGCTCACTACCTCAAGTCCGTTCTGTGCTTATTCAATGCTTCCACAATGCAAAAATTCCGTTGAAAGTAGTTGGCATTTAAAATTGGAATAATCATTCCTTCATCACCCCTAATCACACAAAGGTAACTCGGTCTGATCTTAAGATATATTGTAATCTTAGTCCAATCTTCTTCCAACATTTGCTAGTCCTACACGGCTTGGAAACTTTTGTCCTTTATGACGCCATAATGAACGGTTTGCCTTCCATTCGTCGCATCCGACCTAGAGGTATTAGTATATAGGTCCGAAAGATGGAAAGATTTATTAATCTCCACCCGCAGACCTTCTCTAAGGGTCAAACTGGAATAAAGGTGAATATCAATATAAAAATGAAATTAGTTAATATGTACATGCTGACAGCTGAAATGACATAAACTACAGAACATATTCAGTTTTACACCAGCTCATGCGAAGATTAAGATCTTCGAAAGTAAGGTGTGTATTAGCCAGTAATGGAATCAAACTGGACACCTGTGTCAAGCATCCTGTCTTCTAAGTAAAGCAAGGGAAAAACATACAACTAATATGTTCCTGAAAGGAAGGTATACTATGGAAAGAAATAATGAGCGTTGCTACACTTAATTTCAGCCAAACCTTCCATGAAAACACTAAGCAGTGCACAAATACTGGGGCGGGAGTCAGCCAGGTTAGGTTACAATGTACCTCATGGCTATTGCCCAATGAATAGTGTAAATAATTAAACGGTTAATTAAAGAGTCAGTTCTATTAAATGTAGACTGAATTAACATGAACGCCTAGAATTGACTGACTTTGTCGCAAAAAATCCCAAATCCATTATAATGCATAGCAGTCTAACAGCACATTATAAAGGGTTTATAATGTCGTTAGTATGTCCCTCCCCAGGATTATAATGGTTTATTAGATTAAGCATTGAACTTTATAAGGCATTATTGGGCTTATTAAAGATTCTAATATCTCAGAGAACATTCTAGGCAGGAAGAGATGATGGGAGCCATAGCTGAAATCTATGGTTCATTTATTGAGGAAAAATGGAAAGAAATCAGATTGTTCAGATTAAACCGAGTCTCTTTTGCATCGCAGGTGACAGGAATCAAATGACAGCCCTGTACGTGATATTTGAGTAGGACAAAGTTGTACCCCTTCTCTTCTAATACCCTGCATCCCTCCCATTTTGTCTTTGGCCTCCAAGTTGAGTTTTCAAACTTCCTTACAAAAGTTGTATGGCGGTGAAGCTTGAATGCATCTTCACATCTTCACAGGTGAAGATGAATTCAAGCCTGTGTAGAGGTGGACACAACTATGAACAATATGGTCAGGAACAAGAGGGATTGATTGGGTGTCTCTGTACAGGTGATCTAATAGTAGTTGTGGCATTGTCACAGACAAGTCACATGTGTGACATGTCTACACACCCACCGGGGGAGAGGGGTAAGCAGGGGGGTCAACTAATCTAACGATATTGTCGTAATTGTGCTATAAATCATTTGTGGGTAGTGATTGGCATTGGTAGTAATATATTGTGTATGTGATCAGTGGTGTGAGTCATGTGATCTAACAGTGTGGGACTGATTTATGGTGTAACTTGGCATGTCAGGGTAGCCTCCTGTTAGCAATTGGTATAAATGGTTTGTCAGTGATTTGGGGTTCCATGCCTGGTGTTGGTTCTGGCATGGTATTTTGTGAAGTGTTTTGTGATGTGGGGATGTGAAGCAGTTTTTGTGTAACATTGAGGCTGGTGTCTGGTTGGGGGTCTTCTTCATCATGTATGTTTCTTAGTGTCTCAAGGATGGTAGCTTTGGTTTTGACAGCTTTGGCTTGAATGCATTTACCTTTGTCGCAGTTTTCAGCTAGGCAAAAGGATTTGAGTCTGTTGGCATGGACATGCCCAGATATGATTGTGCCAGTGATCATGTGAAGTGTGTATGAATTGTGTTGTCATTTGTGTATGACTGGGGGACTGAACCATGGGGCTGAGAGTTTTAGGCTAGCCTTGTGGTTGTTCTTGTTGAATAGCCTGGAATTATAGACTAGGACAAGATCACCAGCTTGGAAGGTCTGTAGGTGGGCCCACTTGTCGAAGAATCATTTATGCTTGGTTTGTGAGTCACAAATGGTGTCTAACACTTCGTCTTGGTGTGAATCTAGGAAGGCAAAATGTAAGCCTATGTCTGCATCAAGTTCTATGAGGTCATTGATGTTGAATGAATCATCTATGAGCCCGAACATTAATTTGCATGGTGTGGTGCTGAGTACAGGAGTGGACTGGTCATTGAGGATGCAAAGAGTGTTTGATATTAATAGTGGCCATGGCTTCGATAGTTCAGTGTCAACACTTGCAGTTGGTGGAGGCTTGTCTGGGGCACATAGTTTTGCTAGGATGTTTAGTAGCATGCCATTTTCCCATTCAATAAGTTCATTACAGTGAGTGCTGTAAGCTGGGGTTGTTTGGTGGTCAATGTTGAACTTGTCACATGTCACTGCAAGTTCATCACCTTTGAAGTGCGAGCTATTGTCTGTGAGTAGGGCTCATGGTGAAGAGAATTTCCGGCATACCTCCTCTATCGTGGTGGCACTCGATGCACTAGTCCCGGGTTTCTTGACAAGGAAAGCCCATGTGAATCTGGTCATGTAGTCAACAACAACTAGGATCTCCTTATAACCTTTCATGCCTGGTGGCATCTTCAGATAGTTGGTGGCTAGCATATCAAATGGGTGTAAGCAGATAATTGGCCTGAGCAAGAAATTGATATGCTGTGGGCCAAATGATTAGCATTTGACACAATTCATTGGAATTGTTGTAGCATCTTGGTACATGTGTGGTCACGGGAACTGGGATCACATCTCCCCTAGCAGTAAGTATGGTCCCCAGTCAGTCTTGTTGTGAAAGACCTGCATTGTGGTGACACCTTCAGTTCTGGGGATGCATTCTACTTTGGTTGAGAATCCAGGGTGGGTGGTCCATAAGCAGTTGTGTCCAATGAAGAAGGGGCTTGCTAGTTCCACCAAGTCTTTCCTCTCAGATTCCGTCATTGATGTGTGCAAAGAAAGGTTGGTTAGCCATTTGATGATGGGGAGTTGCGGGTTGTTAAAGAATCTCATGGTAAGCTTGTTGTGGTTGGTGCTGGGTTGTAGGATAAGGCAAGTGCTTGCTATATGGTATAAGTCATTGGTAATCCCTTCTTGCATCTCCCATCTGGGATCCATGGGGGTCGCAGCCATTGGTTGTGACAATACAACCCATCTAGAGATACCATCATTGGAGTTTCTCATACTGGGGCAATGTATGAAGTTCATGATCTGGAATGATGATATACTCTTTCTCGTGCATATACTTGGCAGGTAGTTCAGTGTTCTGTAATAGATCCTTGATGGCTTGACAGTTGGTAGTGAGTATTACCAGTTCATTTACAATAAACTTGTGGAACAATTCCAGTGCGAATTTCAGGGCTCCGAGTTTAAGGTGGAAGGAATGGGAGTGATGTTCAGATGTGTAATTTAATTGTGAAGTGAAAGTGATAGGATGTAGTACACACCATGCTGAGCCATCAGAGTTTTTGTGTTCATGCCATTGGGTGATGAATGTGCTGTGGCCAACCTTGCATGCATCAGTGCCAATGAGGAATGAGTGTCCATCATATATGTTAAGCTCTGTGCAGAACTAAGGTTAAGATACATTGGTGACATCAGAGATGTACAAATAGGACTTGGCTTCAGCTTCTATGCTGTGCCACTATTGCCAGTCATGTCCTAATTTCAAGTTGGTCAGGTCTGATCAAGTTTGGATGGTAGAGGTCAAGAGGGAGTGGTTGGAGATGTTGGAGCAGTTGAAGATGTCAGGACCAAAGGTCAAGACTATAGTAGTGTGGTAAGATGAAGTCTAACCAGAGGTTGGTTGGAGAGTATTGAAGAGGAAGTCTGAGATGAAGTCAAAGACAATGAACAATATAACAGAGGGTAAACTAAGTTGATCCCTGGATAGAGAACTACCTAAGAATATACAAGTACTTATATACTCAAGATGGAGGTATACCTAATGGGGGTAGTAGCAATAACAGATAAGTTGGAAAGGGGTCGGAGAGCAGGGTAGGTCAGAAGGGGTAAGTTAAGGGAAGAATAGCAGGGACGAACAAGGGGAATTGGATAAGGATGAGACTAATACAAGGCACAGGTCAACATGATTAGAGTCCATAGTCTATAAGGAATAAAGACATGATAGTTGAAGATAAGGATGAGAGCCAATGATGATGAGGGAGGAGATAAGGTCAGTGATCATTGGCAACAATGAAGAACTTGATGTGTTGGTCAGGTATGATTGAAAGTGTCAGGATGTGTCGGATGAGTGGTAGGGTTGTCAGGTGACCATCAGAGGGTGATGCCAGAGAAGGGCATAACAGTATATGGGAGCACATCTGGCTGGTGCTGATGTTAGCATTGACTTTAGTTTGGCAAATAGGGTGTTGTGTGCAGTGGTCCAGCAGTTCCAGATGTTGGTATTTTCAAGGGCAAGTTTGAAAGAGAGTGTTTTTGCTTTCACTCCATGTGGTAATTTTTCAGGTTCAATTCTATGTGTTAAGTCGTATAAAGGTTCTGTGATGGCAGTGAAATTGTGTAGGCTGGGTCGGAAGTAGTTGATAGTACTCAAAAAACTAAGTATGCCCATCACTGTGGTTGGGATTGACCAGCAGAGGATTGTAGCGAGTTTAGTGGAATCAAATGATAGGCTGTTCTTGGATAGTGTTATGCATATTCCAGGGGTACCAACATGTCTAGAATGTCTAGAATGTCTTTTTGGGCACCTTGGCTGGCAAGCTGGTCTGCTCCATTGTTTCCAGGGTCATTGCTATGACCTTTTACTTTCGTTAAAACAGTGAGTGCTCCTCTACTGCATGCTGCTGCAATTGAGGCTTGCAGTGAGATTTTGTTAGTGACCCCAATCCAGCCTCTGTCCTCGTTCTTTAGTAGGTTTTTGGTTAGGGTATGGATACAGTATTCTGAGTCTGATACAATTTCCAGGTTCTCTGTCTTTGGGTTCATCTGGAGGGCTGTTAGGATTGCGATGATCTCACCTGCATTGTTGGTACATAGGTTTTCTGGCATTTGCAATGCTTGGTTATTAGAATCATTTGGGCCATACCATAGGCCACTCCCTGCTCTTGCATTGTTGCTGTCATCTTGGAACATGAGCCGTCAGTGTACACTTTACAGCACTTTCAGTTATGTAAGGTGTGCACTATTAGGTGTGCACTATTACTCACAAACAAAACCTCTCTGCTTGCGACCACAGTATCTCAACAACTACTACTTGGATCATCATGAAAATTTGTAGGGAATCTATTATATGTATATACTTGTCAATTCAACCTTCAAATATCAGAAATTTTCCATACATAAAAATCATCCCTTGAGAGCTCAAGACTTGAACAGTAAACATATTCACTATGCAGATCATCATTTCTTGAAAGATTCACTTTAATTTAAGTCTATCTAGTCAACCTAAGTTGTTCCCTGGCATTTGGATGCTTCTAAGGCTAATAATCAAAGGAATGAGGTTGGAGCTGAGCCAAGAAAAGCTTCCACAGAAGGCTAGGAGGGCTATCATACCTTGGGACTATTTACATTGACTAAATTATATATTTAAGCATTATTAAAGCTCACAAACACAACAGAAATGCTCAAATCCAGTTCAGGATTTAAGTCATGAGCTGAAAAGCTGAAATATGTTATTAACACATATATGGTACATTTTAAGGTCACAGTGACTTAGATTACATTATTTTAAATATATCTACCAAGTTTTGTGAGAATCCAAACAGTGGTTGTTAAGATATCACAGTCATGAGCAGAGAGGTTTTGTTTGTGAGTAGTAGCGTGCGCCTTACATAATCGAAAGTGCTGTAATGGCTCCTCTGTGGGTGTTACTAATGTTTAGGTTATGATTTCCGTTGTTGGAGGGGAGGGGAGGGAGGGGAGGGCTGATGCAGGGGCAGCTGCAGTGGGCAGGAAGACTCGGAAACCTTCCCTCAGGTTGTCTACCAGACATGGACTAGGGTTTAGGATGACAGAGTTTTGTCCCAGCTCTGGGGCCTCTGGAGTTTGGGTGACTTGCGGAGTGGCATAAGGGAGCCAAATGTCCTCGATGCCTTCCAAGAAGTGGGCTGCTATTGTCAGGCATGTGTGTGGGGAGTTACATCCAAGGTTTCTAAGGCTGATGCAGAAGTCACAATTACATAAGTTGTTTGCCAGGTGATTTACTGGAATGCCAGTGTCCAGAAAGTCTACAGCACAGCCCACAGTGGTGAGTACATGTATTGTTCTGAGGCATTTTGCTGCTTTACTATTCCATCTGACATATTTTTTCTTCTTAAAGCCTGGGTGGTACCACAGGGGTATTTGCCATTTTTCATCTGCAGTTAAGGCATTTGGAGCAAGGCCAACACCAACCCAGTGTGTTCACTCAAATTGAATTTTCACATTCAAAGGTTCTCAGTTGCATATGCATTTCAATCATCTCACTAGGTGAGGAGCACTTTAAATATGGTATACATTTATTCTATTCACCCACCACTTGAATATGAACTCCACCACTTGAACACTTCAGTAGAAAGATTAGAATTGAGGAAGAATTCTTGAATGACAGCATTTCTCTCCTCTATAATTGGGACGAACTCATGCAATAATTGGGCTCAAAGAACACAGGTCTGAATAGTATCTTTACCATTCCATGTGCTGTCAACGATTCTCTGTAACTGCAACCATCCTGAACGATGAGTAATTGTCTGAAAGATTTGGTTGGTCAATCTATTTGATGGTGTATCAATAGAACCAATTGCCGCTTCATCACAGTGAAATCCCAAATTTTCAATTGTGGGATGTGACTATACAGTCATCAAAGAAATGGTCCAATCCACCTCATATCAAGTTAGGATTGGACATAATTCAGTAAGGTTAAGATCATCAATGTCAAATCCACCAGAGGTACACATTATAGCTGTAAAATATAGGACCTACAACTGCACTATGCTGTAGCACTCTGCACCTCGAACACATTTACCCGGGAAGTCTGTGGCCTGCCTATATTCTGTAGCAATGTTAGATTATGGCAAGTGCACACACCTGCACCATTCTGCAGCATTCTGTACCCCGAACACATTTTCCTGGGAAGTCTGTGACCTGCCTATATTCTGTAGCAATGTCAGATCATGGTAAACACACCATATCCAGCCCTGAGAGAGGAATCTGTAGCAGAAATATTAAATGGAATCCCCCCACCTGGATGCTGTAGTAGATGAGATCAGGCCAACACAGTATCAACATGGATGTTGTAGCAATCAGCGCACACTATGGAAGGCAGTTCAGCTGGCTGGATACTGAAGCATACCGTCGAAGTATCCCTACCCTGGATGCTGTAGAAAAAGAATCCAGTATTAACGGAACCTCCCCCACCTGTAGCAGACCAACCCAGGATGAATGCCAGTTCCCCCACCTGGATGCTGTAGCAAGCAAGCCAACAAAGTAAGAACAAAAGTCCCCCCTGACAATAAACCACAGTACCAAATGAACCATGTATCAACATCCCTTCCTGGATGCTGTACAACTATTAAAGAGACATACCTATATACCTACAGAATATAGACATAGCAATGTCCGTCATGTAACCCAGGCTATCTGTAACATGGTGAGCCCAGTATATAGTCGCTTAGAATGCTTCAGCACGGAATACGGGAATTCCGAGATATCTGTAGAAAAGATATATGCTAAGGCTCTCCCACACATTGCATAGAAGGCATTTTGGGGATTAATGAACAACACGGTAAATGGGTACGGAACTATACAAACATGTCTGATGTTATCAAAGACGAGAGATACTATCTTGAAGACAGCTTTATCTTCGAAGTCAGTATTCACTCTCATTGTCACCTGTTTTCAGCCACTAATAACTGGAAACTCACTGTTTACATCCAGGTCAATAACCATCTCTTCAAAGTTCCTCTTGAGATGTTCAAACGAGAATTGTCAATATTTCAAGACATGTTATTGCTTCCCCAGCCGTCAACCTCCACTGATATTCCCAAAGGGTCCACCTACTCGAAGCCTATAATCCTAACCGGAGTAATGGTGTGCGATTTCAGACAGTTGCTGGAGTATTTATATCCCCTGTACGTCGGCCGCATTAAATGTTTTGTTTGACAGATGCTTAAAACACTGTATTCATCTAGGACAACATCCTACGAAACGTTCAGAAGTAACTGAAACTACACCAAATGACTGTCCATCCTCCGAGCCGCAGATATCTATCTATATGATATACGCGCTTAAAGAAACAGAAATTAATTTTCTCGAAACATGCCCCACATTATCAACAGTTGACAAGATAAATTATGGACACACATTGTCCCCGCTGGATCTTGCAAGGATATGGAGAACTTATAATACGCTATACCCCTCTGACCGAAGAAGGTAGAGCTCTAGGTATACGTGATGTCATGCGGTCTGCGAAAGCTAAGGAGTTATACATTAATTGATAAATATTAATCCAGAATTATCTGCCTTAGAACGGTAGCTAACAGGAAATCCCTGTGCTCATAGGATCCATGGACGGCATTGACGAGACTCCATCACATCGAGAATCCATGGGGTATTCCCTAAAGACAAGGGACTACATGATATTATACATGGAGAAAAAAGGAAGACAATAAGCGTACGATACAAAGCTTAATGCGTGTTTAGCTCTACTACACTTGATTTGATCCTACAAATTTATTACAATTAATTGGAAGCTTAAAGCATTTTTTAACATTCTCAAAATCTTTAATTCGATGACCCAACCGCTCATTCACCATGCCTCCCTATTCTGATTCCCAAACGTCCGCACAGGTCTCAGCGCGATTGTGCATATGATCCTCAGAATGCAAACACGACAAATGTTGCAGATCCGTCTCTACCTGGACACTTTCGTCCGGTGAAATATGTGCAGTTGAGACGCTGCGGGGGATGGAGGTTTCGTCTGATTGGAATGAGAGGCATAAGCAGAGTTGGAGTTGTCATCTGATTGAGAGCCCGAGATGGGCTAGAGTCCAAGACAGGCCGAGGAGAACGGCAAATGCCTGAATCGGACTCGGACTCGGATTTGACGTCGACGTCCATAGCATCCTGTTGAAGTGCGTCGTCTTGGGGTATATCATTCTCGCCCTCTTCCAATTTACTGGATGGCACACGTTTTCCGTCGACATTAGTAGCAGACATCGATATGATACGTATTCGTCTTCTTCCAGCTTGATGCGCTGCATTAGATGCGACGGTGACCTCGACGCCGGAGACAAGTATCTCATCCGGCTCTGATTCATCATTAACCACCACACCAACATGAGGAAGTTCATCCTACGCAGTTGTAAGCGGGGACAAAGGTCTCCGCTTCTCGTGAACCCCCTCCGCCGCAACCACGTCTCCATCGCCCACAACAGCGAAGACATCCACCTCCTTAGCCTTCCCTTTGCCGCTAAACTTCGCAGCCAGTACGTTAGCTCGCGGCTTCGAGTCCGCGACGCGTGGCATCGTCCTGCATCGGAGGTGCTGTTGTGATGGTCGACTTGATACGGGCAATTGCAAGCTTGCGAGATAATAAACAAACAAGCGATGATGGATTAGAAAGAATGAGAGGGATGTCAAGCGATACGCACGTTGGTAGGGATGATGGTGGGTTTGAGAGGGCTGGACGGGTTGAAGTCGGAGCTTCCTTAGCAGTAATCGATCCTGTAATAGCGTAGCGTTAGAAAAAAGACTTCAAATAGTGAATGTGACATACCTTGAGGTCCAGCGTGGACTTGCGTGCGTGTTGGACGGTTCAGCATGAGGTTTCGTGTTTGTGCGTATTCGACGCGGTATAAGATCTTGGAGAAGTGTTAGAAGCATACGGTATCAGAGCGAACGCAATATACCTTCTTCTGCAGCATTCGAAAGCCCTGGTTGCTCCCAATTCGAAGGACCAACACGCGCCACTTCCTCCTTCATCTCTCTTGTCATCTTCGACCGCGTCGCGATCCGCCGTAACACGTCACTTCTAGCCCGATGCAGGCCACGTAGCACGTATCGCAGGCGCATCGACTGGTACTGTTGACCACTGACCGTCTTTTCGTGGCCCAATGTTCTTTCTTAAAGGTTGAGGCTGACACGTCGACAAGGGCGACGCGTTCTAATGGCCATTGCCATCGCTGAGATCCTCGTCGTACTCCTCGAGCGGTGCCTTTTTCGGTCGCACTATCGAAACGTCAAAGGAACTCTAGGATTGCTGTGAGGGTTTGAAAGTAGAGGAGATGCATTATAACGCACCTTGGAGACAGTGGCCATCCGGACGCATTAGCGACTTCACAATCTTCTTCCTATCGATGTCTTGCGACTGTCCTTTGGTTTGAGTCTCCGTTAGCCTTATCGGCGTTGTCGCGTCGCGTTGTCGTTCGTGCTTGGCGTTGTTCGTGCTATTGCTGGACTTGACTTCGAGCGCTGCCTCAAACCACAAGCCGGGGCCCGGCCGTTTAATATGCCGGCGAAACTGGTGCTTCTGCCGCTCCACAGTAGATCATCCTATTGTGGAGCCAGGGAAGCGCAACAAAACTCAGCGCACCAGTGACGCTCTGTCGCTGCTTCACAACCTGTCTATTATAGCTTCATTTTATCTCCTATGATCTACTGGGTGTTCGTTGCGACCGCCCATAAAACCAGGTTATCCATCGTCGATACCTAGTACTTTACATTTAATTCAACTCGTCTATCTACTGGTAATCTAAATGCACTGTGATTTTATTCTCTAAAGTGTTTCCTCCCTATTAGTATTCTGTTAAAGCCGCGGAATTTTTCTCCTTCATTAAGTCAAAGGACCTCTGCGCGAACGGGTCTTCCCAATAATTGTTAGGAAACACTTTCTCAATTTGCCAAAAGTATTCATTTCACTAATCTTGGATATTGAGGATCATTCATAATAAGCACAATTACATATAATGTAAACCAAATACATATGTCGTGGAAATCGGGAACGGTAGGAAATTCTGAAAGAGAAAAGAAAAGTCAGTCCTCGAAGTCCAAAACCACAGAACCCATTCCCCCGCGATGCGGCTGCAAAACCTGCCCGAAAGGGTCCACTCGGAAAGCCTTTCAGTACCACAGTCTAGAGAGCTTCTGGTAGATGTAGCCATTCATCTGCCAGCAGTTCTACGGGGTCCGGAGAGCAGGTCCGGAGAGTTTCTGGCAGATGAATGGCTACTTCATCTACAAGAGAAAGCCTACTAAATTGAAATACTATTATGCGTCAGAAGCTCTGCTAAGTGAACGCTCCGCGGCGATTCGCCTGCGTGCAATCATTAGCGCAATGTCACAGCTTACTCCTTCAAGTTCCCATCAAATTAGGCTTTCAACTCGAGGTGTCGCATTGAGAGGAGGATGCTGAAGATTGCAGCAGCATCACGGGAGAAGAGGGTTTGAGTGAGCGGATCCTGACTTACCTATAGACCGGTGAAAGCGATTGAGAAGAAGAAGGGAATCCCGAAGATAACTTTATCCGCTGAATATACTAAGGAGGCTTAAATGATTCAGTAAGCCTACCGACAATATAACTATGCAATATTGGATGGCTCGGTGACTAGTACATGGGTGTTGGAATGGAATGGATAGAACGTGAGGAGGTGAGCGCACGGAGGATAGATGGACGGATGGCGGAGTGGAAGGTGATGGTCAGGAGGAAGAGGTGTGACGCCTTTTCGAAACTTCTGGGAGCTTATATACTCTTCGCTGACGGAGCCCACGGACCCAGGTGAGTCAGCCTCAGCCGCATTACCTAACATTTTACTTAATACTTCCACACTCCATAATAGTCCCTGAGATTATTCGTGATTTCACCGAATTAAGGAACTTAATCGGCATCAGTATCACTGTACTCTGGCATTAAAGATGTCAAAATTATTACTAGAGGATGCATCCGTGATCTAGCGCTAATCACGGAATCCAAGAGAAATGTGCGATGGAACGTTCAGTCAAGCCTGGAATGGCCACTCAAATCTACCGAAATCATGGAGGGTTGAAGAAATCCCCAGTTAGAGCTCAGATCTCAGATCACAAGTATATCTCAACTATTAATATAATATTCTTTTCGGATGCTGGAACCGTCTGAGAAACATCAGATCATCGATGGTACTTTACAACCGTACTGTGTCTGCATTCGAAGCTATGCTGGACAATCGAACCCAGGAAAAGAAGTCGCTAAAGAGAGAAGAGGCATAAAAGAATTCGGTCTGCTTGCCCTCTGCTCTCTTCCCCATTATAGAAGTCTAAATATGCCCAATAAATCTGAGGGATATACTTGTGGTGTCTGGACAAACGGATAAGGGTGCCAGAGGGGAAGCAGAATTATACTATTATTTTAAACGAGTGTCATGACAGGAATTGTCCCGTGTAGTGCATAACAACATAGGCTTTGTTAACGATTAGAAAACGAAGCTCGAGACTTCGTTCGTAACGCGAATAATTGTAAGGTAATGATATAGACGTCGAGACGTATCTTCTGATTCCTGACCCTGGGGGTGGTTGTCTAAGTACTCATCCAAACCGACTCTGATCATTTGCCAGTCATCACACTCAAGTACTTTGCACCATAAACAGCAATCAGAATACATTCGCTTTGACTAAAGAGAATTCTTCGATTCGATATAACGATACAGATAAAAGATCAATTACCATCGATTCTTGCGTGCGACAGACCTCATAGAGTCCAAGCATAATCGAAACCTCAGCATATGTTCAATTACAAACTTGTCTCGTTAACTTCCAGGAATCGATGGTAGGTTTATTCTGCGTCTACAGTAGAAAATATTCCAGAAAAATGAAGATTCACGTCGAGGGATTAATGCTTTGTGCTCCGTTGTCTGATTACTCCATGCTCACCGATAGGTAAGAATTATGCCCAACAGTTTTCAGACATCAACTGGGGTTCTATATGGAGTGATAGGAGTGTCAGATGGCGAGTATATTTTGACTTGTAATGATTGGACACTGAGCTAATGATATTTGAGGATAAACGAGACGAAGGTATAGCTGCTATACGCCTTCTTAGCAACAATGAACTCAAACAAGACTCTGGCCGTCGAGCATACCCTTAGATCTGGATATCCCCATGCTCAAGTAGCCAGCCAAACCAAATCTACCAGCCAGCTACTTGAAGTTTATCATCCAGCAATCTGAAAAAAACTCGACGGAGACTAAAATGAGTCATTCCATACGGTGTAGCAATGTCACCAATAATTGAGTTCCCGCAAATGCCTTTCATAACAAGAGCTCAAGTGCATTCAAAACTCAGCCTACGTCTCGAGTGCAAAGCTTTCTCATCATTCGAAAGCATCCATGGTAAATTAATTCCGTCTTCACTACACTGCTCCAATGCTTCATTTAAATGGCAATGATAAATCGATTTATTCTGATCGCCCTCTGACACTCTACAGCTCAGTCTCGAAGTCAGTGGATCCCTGGTTTGTGTACTCCCAGGCTCGGTTTGACTACGTACACTAAAGGTAGCAATTTCAGAGGGTGAGTCGAATTTAAAGTCGATCGTTCCTTCATATCCAAACTTTTTCTGCAGTTAGAGCACGATAGATAAAGAGACCTCCCTCGTGGAAATGTAGAAACATAGACAAAAACAGACTTGGTAACCCTGTCGGGGATTCTCGAATGTTGAAAGGTAGGGAACCATCCAGTCCATCGAACGTTGTATTCCAGTACTGGATTCACAGCATCCAACAATCGAAGATGATCGACACCTGATAATTACAAGGGTCTAGCACAAGAAGGCAGCGAACGTCGTGCCTGGATTCCCTGCGGAGCCACTGAGTCACTGCAGGAAGTGTTTCAAGGCTGAGTCAGATCAAACAATAACGAACAGGAGGAATTGAATCCTTCGTATTACTAGAACAGCTGCAGCAGATACCTGGGTATAGTCGCTCGCTCGCTCGCACATGAATGAAGTGTGGTTGAGGCGTGAAAATGAACGGCGGTGGACCCTTGTGGGTAACCATTATTAAAGGATTACGCAATGGCAGACGCATTCGGCGCTTGCCTCTCAAGTTTCTCGACGATGAGCCGCACCCGTACATCCTTCTATTTTATAGCGATTGACACACCTCAAGAAATGGTCAGACTCCAATATAAGTGGATCCGTTGCATAAACTTACATCGGAGGGTGGCGACCTAAGCATTTCTTTGGTGCGTAACTCTGCCAGCTTTCTGCCTCCCGAGTCACAATTCGCACATTCATATCAGGTGACAGACGTAGACTTGGGGCTTTGTGACTTTTGTATGAAGATATTTCTTGATAACAACCTCTTGCTGGGCCCTTAATTAAGCGGATGCCATGTATCACCGGTTCAGTGTCTAAGTTATCAAGATCCAACAGAGCTTTCTTGGCAATATCTACAGATCTCAAGAAGTACCCTGATTTAGGGCGTCACTTGAAGATATGAAGGGGATACGCTGTCGTGATGAGTTCATCTCCAAGCATCTCGGTATGTCGGAACGAAAGGCTATGATCGTCTTTAATGGACTTGGACAAAGTCATCCCTCTCCTTCGTCCGATTCCTATACTTTTTGATAACACAGCATTGACTCCTGTTCACAGGTTAAAGCTATCTCGAGGTGAAAGACCAAGAGACGGGCAGTACGTCCTCGATTTCTAATTATAATTCGAATGCCACATCACCCCAATCAGTCATACCAGTACCAGACAGGTACTTCGAGTGCCTGGGACAGTGCATCTTATTCTTGACTTCATTGGAAATTACTTGGCTAATAACCATGCTCGACTTGGCCGCGTGTGTACCTGACACCGCACTATTATTCCTTTGCACGTTCTTTGATAAGTAAGTGAATTATTTTTCTCCTCAAGTTCCACTAATCCCAAATGTCTTCAGGCATTTCTCGATCTCGCATTACCTTTCCGTTTCTCATTTTGGGATTCTTTTTTCTATTGATATTCTATATCAACAATGAAGAGGGACTGAGACTGCAACCCAGTCGTCTATGGCATGGAGCCAGCTCTGTAGGGAATTCAAAGCCCAACGCCGTGATAGTCATGCTGGTTTCGCCGTCTCGTATTAACCGTATGTTTTCTACATAATACTGGTTGTTCAATTTATCTAACATACATTAGAGGCTCTTGTCGCGCTCAGAAATATCGAAGATCGTTTCAATCGACGTCTGAAATATCCATACGTCCTCTTCACTGAGGCGAACATTACTGAAGAAGTCCATGAAAAAGTCAGGTGGATAACAGAAGGGAGAGCAACATTAGGTATGCTGATATTCCCCCAATCTCACACAATCGCTAGAATATTTCTAGCGGATTTACCCTCGGATATGTGGGGACCTCCTGCATTTCTCGACCCCGAGCGCATAAAGGTCTCTTTACAAACCATAGGGTACGTTCATCCGTCTTCTTTTACTCATATCACATTCTAAAAGTACATTATGACTTAGGTTCACCCTGGGATATCGCTCGATGTGCAGATTCTTTTCTGGCTTCTTCTGGCGCCATCCCGCTATCGCGAAATATGATTGGATATGGCGCCTTGACTCGGACATAAGGTTCCACTGCGATGTGGTACGTGACACGCGTGTCGATCTGTCTGGCTTTACGCCAATAATTGACCTTGGTTTGGAAGCCGTATGATCCTTTCATAATGCCTTGT
>KN837095.1:742448-780734 GCA_000827215.1 Sphaerobolus stellatus SS14 | reverse complement strand
AATTCGTTGCTTAAGACAAATATGACCAATAGACGACGAGTAATGGTGTATTAGAGATCCGACACAGTAGGGTAGTTCAGCGCAACTTTAGAGTAATAAATCTACCAACATCAACTTCACGAACGAGAATATTTTACAACCGAAGTACCCTACACACCTGTACAACTTCTTCAATATCTCTCTTTACATAACCAAATTAATGACTGCCGGTGAACAGCACAGGAAAATGATGTACGATGACGAAGCTGATTGGTCAGCAGATGCGAGTCAAACGGCAAACCGATTATTATGTCCGGACATCTGCGCCAGATTTTTCCCCTGAAGAGAATCATGCCAAACCGTGGGAAGGGCGGAACTCCAGAGATGATCAGTTTGCCGAACATCGGCGGCCGACTCTCAAGTAACAATGCGTCTGACGATCTCCTGCTGATCGAGATCGTTCGAGCGCTGCTTCGGTATCATCCCCGATATTTCACCTCCACCGCCGCCAATCTCAATGGTGTTCTCGTCCGTGACGTAACCCTATGCCCATTGCCTCTCGTCGCCCTCGTTCATCGACCAAATCCGCATAAGAGGATCCCAGGACGCACATCGGGAATGTGCTCGTTGCCACTCGAGATGGGGCGCATGTCTCGCTTGAACTCGAACATTCTGTAGCTGTTGGACGGGTCGATGCGGTCAGGCGGGGAAGGGAGAGCGATGGGGGGTCTAAGTGGCTTACATCACGATGTTGGTAAGTCGAGCAGTGTCATTCATCTTGCTCTACAATTCTCTTATTATTATCTTCTCGAAGGATACCCAACTCGTGCACTGAAGCCGTAATGAAAGAAGACCCACCATCCAACACGCATCCCGAGCTCCCTTTCGGGCGCTGGACGCTGATGGAACAGTTCGACGACTGGAGGCTCATCTCATCTGCTCTGTCCGGCGTCCGATCCACCACGTGAAGCAATCCTCTGCCTCCTTCCTGTAAGGCGCCCCCATTATCAATTAACCCTTCAAGTGTCGATCTTCAAGTCCGATAACCGCCTTTACATGTGAACTAGGACGATATTTGCATGCCAACGACGTTGTAAAGGCCTACACCTCCCAGGATACTGGGATGCAGCTGATCATACCGATACGGTCTCCTCTACCGCCTTCCCGCACGCAATCAATTCATCTGCATCGTCCACTCTTCCACATTAACGCCGTCCTTCTCTTCCATCCATACTCGATAGCACCACCCAATACGAGCTGATCATGAACCCTAATATTAAATATTCTCGCATGTTTGCCGATTCGAGATTCGCTGATGAAATGCGAATGGCAGGTACCATTCGTAGTCGATGGATGGAACTCTAAACTCACAACACATCAAATTCAATAGGAAAATGAAGGAATCGAGACAATGAATTGTTTAAGGATGTTGTTGGTTAGGGTGTCGGAACTTGTTGTCAAGCATCATGATCCATAAAGGCAGAAACTGAGAAGGAAGACCTATGGATCGCAGACGTGAAGGCTGCAAAGGACCTACTCCAAGTCCATCTCGGTGAGATTCTAAAGGTCTTTAGAGTGGAACTACTTTCTGCAGACGATGAATGAGGTGCATTAATTCACTAATTCATCAGTGTTTCCTATATCCCTGACTAATGACTTCCAGATCTGTTTTTTTTTGCCAAGAATTATCGAACTTGGATCAGAGCAATTGTTGAATCTACGCCATCTGCAACAAGTATAATGATTGAGTCTCGCATACTTCGTCTGCCGAACTCGTCTTATAGTACAGTCTTCTTTCTTTTCAGTACTCCAAAGATTATATTCAAGCTTTAATTTTGGAACGGTTAAGCAATCGCATCGAAATATCATATAATTCTTCAGAATCGGTTCTTCCTTCCGTCACTCATCACCGCATAAGATACATTTCTATCCGATTCGTCAGAGTCTCCCCGACTCCTTAATCCGTCAATGCAGCAGCACCACATATATATTCGTAGCTTCCATCGGAAACGCTCAACTTTCGAATTTCCTATCGATCGGGAACATCTTCGATTCTTCTCGATCACGGGATTTCAGATAGCAATGCGATTATACTACCCAGAATTCTTTGTAAATAAATAATGTCAATTGGTGCGTTTAATTATTCGTCTAAGTAAGATTGTCATATTCTAATATTCCTGATTGCTAGATAAGCTTCGAGCAATTGCCAATACTGCACGCACTGATCAATGATTTGCTTAACCTTTGACACCGTTCGCATGGTAGTTTCAATTTTATAACGAAAAAACGGTTGAATATTACTCTCGAAAAGGGAGATAAGTGAATACTTCACCTAAATTATATCTTCTGAGCTAAGCGTGGTACCTATCAAATCAAGAACGAATGCCTCTGTTAAAACGTTTCTGGTCTACTATTAAGACGAAATACTTTGGACAATTATGAAGCTCAGCCCTTGAACACATATGGCGGTGAACGATACGCCGCGGCTTACAGGACAGCGCCAGCATTACCACGCCAACCGCCGCGTCGGGATTTCGAAGTCCAATAATAACCAAAACACGTTTTGCACAGCATGCGAACAGAGCGGGCGGCGGGGACGCACAGCATCTGCCACGACGAGCATCGCGATTGGCAGTGATAAGGTAAGGGCAGACGACACGTCACATTCATACTCCACGCCTGACAGATATGTGATGGACTCGAGTCATGTTCACTGCTCTGAGCTCAAAGAATATTGCGCGCACTCATCGGTACCGCAGCCCTCAACATTGATGCTGTACCGATCCCGCCGTGGTGACGTGTGGGCGTCTTGACGGGTTCAGATAAAAAGCGATACAAGGCGGGATCATATCTTGCGACCTCTCACTTGCCTTCCAATACAGCTACTCTTTTCCTCAAGGGTTCTATCCAAACACATAATCGAGAGTCACTGCATTCCTTCAATGCCTCCCAAACGACAAAAGGCAACTCGCGGAAGCAAAACCAAACCCGCATCGTCCATTGACAATGCTCAACCAAGCGCAAATAGCCCTTCAATTCCAGCTCCATCTTCCTTATATTCCAACAATCCAATCCTCCTAACTCTCCCCACCGAGACAATCCTCTCCATCCTCTCCCACATCCCTGACCTGGATCTCCCCATAGGTTACAACGGCGGCCATTACCCCTTATACGACCCCGCCGTCGAAGCCCTAGGATACGTCCGTCAAAATGCCCACCGCGCACTCTCTCAAACGTGTCGTGCATTTAGAACATTTTTCCTTCCGTTGCTATGGGAGAATTTCGATGTTTATACCAAGGGAGAAGGAATCGTTTGGTATAAGAGAGTTTCAAGACAGTTGGAGAATGGGAGTTTGTTCCTTGCGGATCCGGAGAACAAGGTTATTGCGAGCTATATTCGGTGTGTTTTTATTTTCTCTAAATCGAGTCATACATTCTAACTTGGATTTTCATCTTTATTTGTTTTCATAGAACCGTCCGTATTGTCCTAACCCGCTGTTCAACCCAAACGGTTTTACCCGCGTTCGTCGATTGTCTCTCGTCCCTTCCTAACGTCCACACCCTCAGCGTCCTACATGCCCACTCCGAAATGACGACCCAGTTGAAAAACGCGTTTGAAGGATCGACATTCCCATCTATTAGGAAGATAATTCTACCTTCTTGTGCGCATAATATCTTGAGATGCTGTCCCAACGTTACGTTTGTGAAGTGTATTGAGGAGGATGGGAGTAAGCTCATTAGTGCTATTGCGAAAAGTTGTAAGAAGGTGGAGGTTTTGGAGAGAATTGAGCCTAATGCCAATATGATTAAGAGTGAGTTAGAAGGTTAAAGATTAAAGTATCTTGCTAATTAGTATTTTATTTCAGGGATAGTCAAAAACATTCCAAATCTAAAACGCATTATGTTCCGCCTGGATTACAACTCCTCCGTACGTTATCTCCTCTCCCTATAATTCTCACACCTTTAAATCTTACTTTACAGTCTATAATCCCCCTCCTAAAACCCTTACAACACCTCTCCGCAATTGACTTAATCAATCCCACCAAACCAATCATCACGGACCCAATCAAAGACATGTGGACTGAACCCGCCATTAAAGCAGCTCGGCAAGTCCTTAAAGGGCCAGAAGGACAGAGACGGTTAGGGATGATGTATATATGGCAGGAGAAGGTGAATGAACTGGCGAACGTGGAGGCGAACTGGCCTTTCAGGTGTTGGAGCTGGAAGGAAAGGAGAGTGGAGCTGTCTGCCGTGTCGGATCAGTGATAAGATGCATTTTATTTATTTCGATCTGGTGGTTGAGGGAATTGTGGTTGAGTTAATGTCGTGTTGTGGATATGTATGCTTATTATTGTTTTAAATATGTTTCTTTCAATTAAATATGTATGTACATGGGATAATTCACGTGTGATTTTCTTACAACTGATTCTGAATGCTTAAACACGCTGGGGTACAATTCTGAAGATAAAATTAAGATGACAGTACCAATGCGACACAGAAGCAAAACAGACTGCCCCAGAGAAGCTCGAACTCTTGACCTTCCGATCGCTCCGCAACCTCATAGACAACAGTAACAGTCGGACGCTATAGCCAACGAAACCACGGGGCATATAGAAGGGGAACATGTATGTCACTTCTGGCACGGTGACATAGCTTGCGTTCGGGATAATCTTGTAGAGTAGTTCTTGAGAGGAGTCTTGCAATCAACGTGTATGAAACTAGATTTATCGCTCAGATTATGGAGGTCTACCTTCCCACTGGCTATCGTACATGGTGGCAGCGGGTGCGAGATGCTGAGACTCTGGATGGAAAATCTGTAAGTTGAGGCAGCTCATGGATGATATGAAACGATATCTGACCTTCATACCTCATATAGTGGAGGATGATCGCCCAAAATAGGATGGAGGTATACACACATGTTCACTGGCTTACATTGGTAATGCCTCGACGGTGGTTAAGCACGACACAAGAAGACACTTATCAAAACCCCGCCGAGATGCTATCTTCAGTAAGCGTCGGAGTACAGAGCAATGGGGATGGAGGTGAATCGACGTTGCAAGATTGCTGCAGGGACAATAGTTGACAAAGGAGAGATAGGTTCGGGGCAAGATAATCGGTCAATAAATAGAATACTGTTGATATATCCTAGAGATGACTACGGAGTGCTGGATTCCAAAGAAAGCGGTCCGGACGGGCTGAGGAAGTGGGCGAATTGGTCTGAACCTTGATGTTGACAATATTAAATGAACGGGGATAAACATAGCTTGCAGT
Source organism: Sphaerobolus stellatus SS14 (assembly GCA_000827215.1). Taxonomy (NCBI): domain Eukaryota; kingdom Fungi; phylum Basidiomycota; class Agaricomycetes; order Geastrales; family Sphaerobolaceae; genus Sphaerobolus; species Sphaerobolus stellatus. Next base: position 775,484 of record KN837095.1, on the reverse strand, counting down.
TGCTTAGTATACGTATATAACTCTCCTATCGACCTCCAGTGACATGTCGTCTGAAAGAACACCTTGTTGTGTAACAAGCTCCCTGGGTTAACTTGATGGCGTACGAAGGTACTCTGTAGAATGGCAGCCACCATTATCTTACCATAGAGGAGAGGCAAATCAGATTGATTGAGGAAATGAAGTTTAACAAGATACGGTGTCCTTCAAAAGGAACAACATCGCCGCGAAATCCAGATACTGGTGCTTCAGGCGAATATACGAGCGAGTTTGTTGCCGTCGGAAGCTGAGAGAATACTGTAGGTCTCAGATATGATATGGTGAGCCATCAGTCAACGAACATCGAAGAAGAGACACTTCTTCAAGAGGTGCAGTGCGATGGATCTGCTAAATATTGCTATCCACTTGCAACTTGCAGGCATGGATAGGTAGCGACATGTGATGCACTGTCCAGACGATCCGTCAGTTTAGCGTATCTCATTGGTATCTCATTGACAATATAAAACCATGAGATACCTTTATGCTTCAGTATAGTAACCGCTGATCGCACAAGAACGAACCGTTAGGGAGGTACAAGTTGGGTCCTGCGCTCCGCTCCGGTGACGTTATTGAAGCGGATGTGCTTATTAAACTTCCTGAAACATGTGACTTTAAGCAATTATTTAATACGTACTTGTATATTTATAGCGAATATGCACATGAAGTCAAATCGTAGTTTGAATTAAGTTGCAAGTGCTTAGGGTTGGGACTCCTCGCATATGCAAAGCCAATTGCCAAAAAGGAGGCGAGAACGTTACATATGTATGCCCAGAAATAGGCCATGGGTAGCGGTAGGTCGGTCTTCAAGTAAAAGTCTACACCAGCAAGTTAATAAATGATCAGGGCGGGATAATAAAAATATCCTACAGTTCATATACAGGATGAGATCGGGAATAAAACCTCTGAATCAAACCAAACATAGTACGTAAAGCGAGGAAGGAACCACGGCCAGATAACCAGAATTGTGCAACGGTGAGAATAGACCAAATGCACATTTCAATTGGAATCCAGCAATCCTGTTCCAGATATTTAGAGACGAGCTGAGAAGGGAGCTCGGCAAAAAGGAAGGCAGTGCCGAAGACTACAGTTCTCCAATTGTAGTCATTGGCATTCATTCCTAAGTCTGGCAGGATATTGTCACTGTTTGCTTGACTGAAATTGTTTCTATCGAGATTGAGGGCTGAAAAAGTCACAGCAGTCTATGCCATTACACGTCAGTTGATCTTCCCACTCGAGAGATGTTAACTTCACTCAAGACAAGTTGGCTACTCAGGAGTGGATAATCATTGATTTCTAGCCAGCTCCTGCTTTAAAGCTCACTTGAACACACGTACAGTCGAAGCTTTAGACATATCTTGTTTCTTCAGGCTCGCATTACCAGTACAGTAAGGGGACAACTACTGTTTAGTATATTTGATGCTCTTTTAGGTAGTTTCCGAAATTCAAGCGCAGGCTTGATGGATGTATAACAGATGCTGTGTTACACCATGGAGTTCATGACAGATTGTTGATGGTGGCTGTGTCAGCTGATGATCTTATCTTTGATGGTTCCTAGTTACTTTATGCATATATTAAGCTCACTGGGGATCAGTATTCCTCAGTTCAATTATCCATTTGGCCTGTAGGCGCTTATTTCCTTACACACACTGATAATTTGGGTTTTGTCTCTCCATGTCAGAAATACCAGTACTTCCAAATGTACAACCTTTATTTGGACCGGCTCTTGTGGGTTTAGTTGCAGGAAGCTTGTATGTTTGTATGATATCTTTCCCCTCCGTAGTTCACTGCTCACCAAATACTGCAGTCTTTCCGGCGTTGTCACCATACAGACATTCATCTATTATCGATCCTATAGTCGCGATCATCCTCTTCTGAAACTGTTTGTTGCTCTCGTTTGGTAACGTCACTCAGTTCTTCGTTTATATATTCTCTGAGAGCAGCTATGGGGCAAATGATAGGAGCTTGGATACAGCCCATCTCATCGTCATTCTTCATTTCGTTTACTATTATACCGTCCTTCATTGGGGTACAATTTTGACTACTTTTTATTGCGCCGTCCGCTAATCCTTAGCATCAGGCGATCCCACGCAACTACTTTATTTAACATGGAGCTGGTCAACTCAGATCGTCCTCAATGTGCTCATCACTGCCTTTTGTCAAGCCTTCCTAATTTATCGTGTTTTTGTGCTAAGCAAGCGGAATTGGCCTCTTCTCTTTACAGTTATTCTTTTGTTCCTGGGATCGATTGTTTTAGGTTTAGTAATAGCTTATTTGGGTTACTCAGACCATACTATACAGGATTTCTTGGGTATGTTACCTAATGGTCACTCTTTCTCAACAATAACCGATATTTATATTGTTTTCTGATACTTAGCTTTTAATGTAACGTCTGATTCAGCCATGAATTTTCTCCTTTATCTTACCTTCTTTGACGCAGACAAACCACGCGGCACATGATCGTGTCCTTGGACTCCCCACTGCCTGGCTTTTAAGGTATGTCTGGAAATAACTAAATGACTAATTGTAACTTATCCTCTTTGTGCTAAGCGCCGCATTAAACGACACAGTGATAGCCATCTCTCTTGTACACTATTTAGGACGACACAGAACAACCTGGAGTAGGTAGGTTACCGTAAGGCTAGTGATTTCTTTAACTTATTCTCCGACATTTCCTAGTGGATTGATCGACCGGTTGATTATGTTTGCCATTGGTGAGAGCTCCGTAATCATCTCTGAAACCAAGTATTTATCTTGTATAGGAACGGGAATGTTAACAACGTATGGATATTGTCCTGCTGCCGGTATATGCTTACCCAACTTACGTTTCTCCTAGTGTATTTGTTATAACCGATGCGGTACTGGTAAGATCGCTTGAGCATACTAAGAATAAAAAATACACTATATGTTGACATGTGCAGTTTATAACTAGCCCGACAGTATATATACACCTCGCAATTAATTTTGCGGCAGGGAGAGGTAAGAAGACTCGCCCGCCTCCACCATTTATCTTGACCCTCCTCCTCCTCCTCCTCCTCCTCCTCTTCAGTGTATACCAACTCTATTCTATCTACATTAAATGCACGTCATGCACTCAACCATAACCCCACCATCGCCAATTCAATGGGTATAATCATCTCTAGAATCACAGAATCTATCACAGATCCACCTGGTCCGTGCACTCACGAAGTAAGTAATACAACCTAGTCCCCGGTGCCATTTTAAGAGTACTTAAGCTATTCAGACACATAATTCGAAGAGGATAGTCAATGACAAGGAAGTTCATAAGTTGGTATGTCTCAAAAGCAATCTTGAGCCAGCATGGATTTAACAAGAGACGGTGTGATAGACCGAGCTTAAATCGAGTACAAACGAGCTGCATAAGAATGCCACAGTATCGTTTTAAATTATTTTATTGCATAGTTATAATTCCTGTACGATGAAGAGTGTCCTTCTGGGAATGTGTTTAATATGTTGTCATATATAGGAGTTATTGTTAGTTATTATTCTGATGGAACCGTTTAAATCTTTTGGACCGCCGAGTCAGTTGTTTCTATTATTATGTAATAGTAATATCAATAAGCAAGAGTATATGGACTCTAACCTCTTCAACCCAAAGGAGGAGCAAACAGACAGTGGCTGTCAGCAAAAAGATTGCTGGACGATGAGGATACGCGAGCTTACCACGATTGCCATTTTAGGAGAGTCCGCCGGCTTATGTCATCGTGTGTCCCGTCTTTGCTCCCACCCATGGTTCTCACTCGCCGTCCTTAGCGGCGACTTTCACTCATCTTACCTCATTCATGCGAATATACATCATACGCTAAGGATGATATCGCTCCATAAGTATTTGGCTTGAATTTCGACAAGTGGTGTTCTGCCTGTGGAGACGTTTCGCTCTGGCTTTGCTCCTGGTACGTCAATCGCGACGTTGCGGTGTTTTTCTACCATCCCTACATTTGCTAACACGATAGAACAGTATATTGTCTAGTCAGGCTTAGCCTCAGCGTTCAACAATCGGCGAGGTCCGAAGCTGATGTCCATGCGCTGGTTGCACCGCCAACACTTATTACTACGATTCCAGCATTACGCAGTCATAAGGGATCCAGTCGAATAACCTTTGGAGACTCTTAAGCTTCAAGAATTCTCAGCAACTTCAAAATGGGGATCTGCTCGTGTCGGTTGTCTAGGTACACCACCGGGGACCTCGAGTATCAGCAGGACTTCTGAGCCCAAGCGTCAATCAGATCTACCCACCTATTGTGGAGCGGACATTTAATTAGCATCCATCAGAGATTAATACTCACAATAGCTCTCAAGTACTTTGTTCTGAACCTTACCAAAGTCTTCCACGCCATGGTTTGTGGCTTATTATATTTATCATTATCTGACCATAAAGCCAGATTAAATTGCCATTTCTTCTTATACACTTTGGGTGTCCAGGTAGATATCCCCAGCACATTCTCTCGAGCCACACCGTATGTCCAGTCCATCCAATCTTGAGCATACAGCCTCTCTTTCAGCATTGCAGCTAAGTCTACCTTTTGGATCTGGAACCATTGTAAGTCTTGAGTTGTTCTGTTGAGTCTACCACTAAAGATATACCACCAGGAGTTTAAATTAGTATTCAATGATGTTCAGCAGCCTGACAACCGTTCTGTCAGCAATGCCACTGAGCAGCCAGCCACCCAACCATTACCCAAAGTTGATGTGGCTTGTCAAACAGATCAAACAGACCACACTATCTGTCCGGATCCATTCAGTATTAACACCTCTCAAAGCTTGAATTCCCGAAGTGAGTCACCATCATTGACACTTAGACAAGAAACCAAGTCATAAGACCTCTCGGGCACCTCAGTGAGTTTTGTTGCTTGCTGTATATTATATTAATTCCGTTGACTGACTCCACATTCAGCTTTTTGGCTGGTTGAATAACCCTCAAACTTCGGATCCGTCTGCCACGCCCCCAATCAAGCATGTTAATGGAGAGACACAAATTGGCTCTTCTCCTCCAGTACGTCACCCTTAGCTGTTTAATAGATATATTTACTAATTAACTATTACAATAGTGTCTCCCACAGAAACGCAAAGCCAGTGATACTCAAGCCATTAAAGCTGAGAAATTGGATGGTTCTGAAACAGAACCCAGTGGCCCATGGTTGTCACCAGTTAAACCAAAAAGTCAAGTCGTTAAACCTGTGGAATTGGATGGTTCTGAACAGAACCCAGTGGCCCATGGTCACCAATCCCTTCGTCAGTTCAAAGTGGGAAGAAAATGCTTAGCGTCCCTTTATCGCAGATTCTGTTCCATCCAGTCTTAGCAACAGACTCCACATTAACCATTCTCTTCTATTAAGGCTAATAGCTTGGCCATGGCACGGATAAGTATACTCACCCTCTGCTGTTATGACCATGTGGTATCCATTTGTTACTTTTCTCGAAACGATTCTGGAGGACAAGGAAGAATGTGATCAGACCTGGAAAAATAGCATATTTCAGTACGAACCATGTATTATTTAGGGACTCAACGAAGGATGGTCCCAATCGATTTGTATATCCTCAGCTATGTTTTGAAAGTATATGGGACCTCATAATCTTGCATTTTATGTCCCTGAACGAATGCTAGCCAAATATAACTGCTATTCGATAGATGTAACTACTTCGCACACATTGCATAGAAGGCATTTTAGGGATTAATGAACGACGCGGTAAAAGGGTACGGAACTATACATTATCCAGCGCTTGACACGCCATCGCCATCCAACAGGCCTACCCAGCGAATAAAAACATGTCTGATATTATCAAAGATGAGAAAAAATATCTCGAAGACGGCCTTATCTTCCAAGTCAGCAATCATTCTCATCGTCACCTGTTTTTAGCCACCAATAACCAAAACTCACTATTTACATCCAGGTCGATGACCATGTATTCAAAGTTCCTCGTGAGACGCTCAAACGGGAATCGCCAATATTTCACGACATGTTATCGCTTCCCCAGCCATCAGCCTCGACCGATGCTTCCGAAGGGTCCACCGACTAGAAGGCAATAATCCTATCCGGAATAACGGTGGACGATTTCAGACAGCTGCTGGAATATTTGTATCCTCTGTACGTCGACCGCAGTGAAGACTTTTTTTTTGACAACTGATTAAAAACTGCATCTAGAACAACATCCTACGAAGCGTTCAGGAGCAATTGGAGCCACACCGAATGGCTGTCCATCCTGCGAGCCGCGGATATCCATATAATGGACACGGTCTAGAGAAAAAGCAATTCAATTTCTCGAAACATGCCGCACATTCTCAACAATCGACAAGATAAATTTTGGACACAAGTACTGTCCCCGCTGGATCTTGCAAGGATATAGCGAACTTATAACTCGCTACGCCCCTGACCGAAAACGAAGGCCGAGTTCTAGGTATATATGATGCCATGCGGTTTGCGAAAGCTAGAGAGAGGGGTAAGTATTAATCCGAATTAGTTGCATTAGAAAAATAGCTAACAGGAAATTCCCGTGGTCGTAGGAGCCAAGCACGGCAGTCGTGAGGCAGCATATCGGTCATCCAGATGGTCTTTCCAGAAGAAAAGGGGCTATTTGAAATTATTGATAGAGAAAAAAAAGGAAGACGATAAGCGTACCATACAAAGCTTACTGGGCCTTTAACTCTACTACACTAGATTAGACAATACAAATATATTACAATTAATTGCGAGCTTAAAGTATCCTTTAACCTCCTCAAAATATTTAATTCAACGACCCAACCGCTCGCTCATTCATCATGCCTCCCCCTTTGATCCCAGAGCATCCGCACAGGTCTCAGCACGACCGTCGCACTCCCCACCCTTCCTCCTACCCTCGCATTTCCACCCGTACTCGTCCCAGCAGCAGCAATACTCATCCCAACAGGAACCTCAAGCCACAACCCCACCACCAACCCAGGCAACACCCTCGAACGTGCTATTCACTGGGTCCACGTAGTCGGCGAGGCGGGATTCATGTGTGACGGTGGTCATCGTCGACTTAAAGGAGAAGTGGGAGTGGGGATGAGCGTCGAGGGATGGGGAGAGATTGAGACTCCTGGTGAGAAGGAGAGACGCGAGGAGAAACATCTCGTTTGATGCTAACTTCAAGCGGCTTATACATCGACATAGGGCGCTCAGAGAGCAAATTCAACATATGCAGAGCTGTCTGTTTCGATGACGTTTGCGTTTTCGTAAGACAAAATGTGCACGCTGGAGACTGGAGATAACGGAAGCTGATTATTCGTCTGATTCGGAATCAGAGGTCGAGTCAGAGGCGGAATTAGACGAACAATCAGAGGCAGAGACGGGTTGTGGGGAGTGGTAAACACTTGAATCGGAATCTGACTCGGATCTGACGTCTGATGTCCATAGCATCCTGTTCAGATGAGTTGTATTGAGGCAGTGTCCTCGTCCTCTTTGATTTTATGGATGGCGCTCACTCTCCGTTGACATTAGGCACGACGGACTAACTGTAGCAGAGATCAATAGGGATACGGACTCGTCTTCTAGTTTGATATGTGGCTCTCTTGATCCATGACGTGCAACGGCGACCTCAATGCCAGATACAGAGGCAGCATCATTCTCTTACTCTTCCTTAACCTTTTAACATACATGCCCTCATTGGTGCCCTCAGATCCACATTGGCCACCACACCAACCTGAGGTAATTCATCCTGCGCAGCCGTAAATGGCGACAAAAGTCTCCGCCTTTCGTGAAGCTCCTTCGCCACAACCACATCTCCAATGCCCATAACAGCGACGATATCCTCGTCCTTAGCCTTCCCTTTGTCGCTAAACTTCGTAGCCAGTACGTTAGCTCGCAGCTTCGACTTCGCTTGGATGACGACCGCGACGCATGTCATCGTCCTGTATTGATGGCGTGTAAGAGGTGCTGTTGTGGGGGTCGACTTGATACGGGCAGTTGCGAGCGACGATGGGTTAGAAAGAATGGGAGACATATCAAGTAATATGTATGTTAGTAGGGATGGTGGGTTGGAGAGGGCTGGACAGGTTGAAGTTGAAGCTTCCTTAGCAGTGATTGATCCTATAGTAGCGTAGCGTTAGACCGAAGACTTCATATAGCGAATGCAGCGTACCTTAAGATCCAGCGTGAGCTTGAGGTTTCGTGTTCCACGATCCAGCTTGAATGTGCGGGTTAGAAGTGGTATAAGATCCTGGAGAAAGGTCAGAAGCATAGGTATCAGAGAGAACGCAGCATACTTTCTTCTACAGCATTCGAAGGACCAGCACGCGCCACTTCCTCCTCCTCCATTTCTCTTGCCATCCTCGATAGTGTCGCGATCCGCCGTAACACGTCGCTTCTACCCCGACATAGGCGACTTGGCACGTATCGCAGGCGTATCGGCAGTAGTATCGACAACTGGCAGCCTTTTCGTGGCCCGATGCTCCTTCTCAAAGTTATACGCAGCCCTAACTTGCTTAGTGAGGCTGACATGTCGACAAGGGCGACGTGCTCCAGTGGCCTTTGCCATCGCTGAGATCCTCGTCGTACTTCTCGAGTGAGTCTGTGTTCGGTCTATATCAAAATAACACTATGACTGCTGTCTAAGGTGCGTAAGAGTCTGAAAGTAAAGGAAAGCCATTGTAACGCACCTTGGAGATAGTAACACCCTGTGGCCATGCGGACGCGTTAGCGGCTCCGCAGTCTTCTTCCTATCGATGGGCTTCTGGCCGGTCTTGTGAATGTATACCTCGTTTGAAATCTGTGAGCCTCATCGACGTTGTCGCGTCGCGTCGTCGTTCTTGCTAGGCTTCGAGCGTCACCTCAAAAAGGGGCAGCAGCCGGATGCGATTATGTCAGCATGTTCCGTGACATGGGCGTCTAAAATAGCCAAGATCCCGCCATGCACTGTCATGGCAGGCACAAACGCGGAAACAGACCACAAGAACACTTTAAAATAGTGATGCATGGGGACAACACGCCTCTCAGAACGAAATAATGGTCAGTGTCGTTTGTGCTTCGAGTCATCAGATACCATCTCGAAGTCGCCCGCCGAGTGTTCGGCTGTGCAACTAATTTAATGATTGCGATTCAACCATTCATATCTGCATATCCACACAAGGCACTCAATTAAGCATGGGCGAATGGGACTCGGTTATTGGGTGAAGAAGCAAGTCGAGAGGCGTGGGGGACAGCACGCTGTCATTATGTCGAATCGGAGAATGAAACAATGACAAGCGTCGTTTATGCTTCCGACTCATCTGATACCATCTAGAAGTCGTTCCCCACCTCGCATTCTGCATTCTCCCAAACTTTATTAATCGAGGGGGCTGAATACTAGGACACCGTCACACTCTATGGGAAGACTTTTGCCATTCTTGAAGAAACGAAATCCACCCCCGAGCCCTGTTGGCGTCGTTCCCGACAATGCGACATCATCCTCATCGCCACCTCCAGCAGAAATGGATCCCATTGAGACTAAGGTCACTCCCGTGGGATATGCTCCTACAAGGTGTGAAATTTTAGGATTCACAATGCTGGTAGGCTTACCGCATCGTCCAGGAGGAGGAAAGCTGCGCTAAATGCCTTCAAATCTGCATTGGACGTAGTTGGCAAATCATCTGTACCTTTCATTGGCATTGCAGTGACATTTACGCTACGAATAATCAAGGGCATGGAGGTGAGCGTCAATCAATTCAAATCAGCGACTGTATCTCACTGCAGGTTTAGGAGACGGGTCAAGTTACATCTGCGTGGGACCAATTGTCAAATCGAGTGGAACGATTATCAGCCTTGTTAATTGAACTGAACAAGTCTGAGCATCTCAAAGAATTGTCCACCAATGACGCCATTCAGAGTCATTTCCAAGCCTTGAATAGGTCAGTTCTATAAACGTCATATCTATTTGCTGCTGGAACGCTCTTGTTGGACAGCGTACTTGAAAATTTAGCACAATCCATTAGCGAGGCACTTGAGGACAGATCTCATAAATTCCTCGCTTTCTGGAATACCAGTGACGATGTCTCGTCCGCTGATGGTTACAGAAAGAGATTGGACTCTCTTGTTGTAGACATGACAGTACGACTTTCATCATCTGGACGCTTGCTATCTTATCTAGATTTTTTCTAGCTGGTCATCTGCGGAGAAATTGGACTGCGCCGCTCTGTGCTTGAGAAGAATATTGATGCTCTTATTCAAGAACTCTATGTGAGTCGCTACTACTTTCTGGTTTTTGTCAGCCCCTCATATATGCTGTTATGACCTAGGAAAATCCCACGGCTGATGTATTATTGATGGATAACAATCTGTTCCGTTTGTCTTTCTTCCTTTTTTTTATTTTGACTTGGTGATAATAGGGAATTGTTTCAATATCAGGTGACATTCGGGGAGATGCCCAGATCCTTGGTCAGAACATTGGCTCAACTACTGCAAAAAATAATACATTTGGTGCGATAATCACCTTCGGAATATTGATTCTCATATTCATAGTTGATATTATTAGAAAAAATATCCGGCAAGGTAAAGATTGGTGTGGGCAATCGACTTAAGTGAAGAACAAGCAGCATAGTGACTTCAGAAACACAAAATAGCTATTTATTATTTATTATTTTAATACAATAAATTCTCTTATCCATATCTATCTGACTTCTTTGACATAAAAAGTCGCAATTTTTGCACAATCAAAAAATAATATTTAAGCTTTCCTTAGAAAGCCAAAAACAAAATAAAAGGCATTGAGTACGTACCGAAAAGGGAATTAAAACATCCTAATAAAGTAATTCCCTTAGACACCAGATGCGGTCAGAACGATTCGTCGGACACTGAATTGGCTGTAAGGGCTCTTCAAATCTGTCAACTAGCAGTTTCCCGACGCATCGCTTCACTGTACAGTAGACAATGAGCAGTGAAATAAATATTATTGAATTTCTTTTAAATCCCATGGGCGACCGAGGGGTGACGAAAAACCCTGACCCATCCACCACTGTTGTCGCAAAAATTTAAACTGCCTGGTGAAGACCATCAGGGATTCAATAGAGCCCCCAGGCCTGACAGGGAGGCACTTTAGATTTTTGCGACAGTCTTCTCGAACTCCCGACGTATCCTTCACAGTCCAAACATTCAGTGACCACCACGCATCGGAATATGAGCATCTACTGTGTATCTAATTCACGCTCGACTGTTATCCCAACGTATCTATTGGTATTATTTTTCCATACATACAGTTCACGCGGAAAGTAAAATTTGAATGCGTTTGGCTTAATGTAGCGCATCAAGAATGAAATGCAGCACTGGGTCCGATAAAATGGAAGACCTAGGTAAATCGAGCAATGCCACTGGCACAAGGTCCGGTAGCTATTGTCTGTGTTTTGTTGTGACCCCCATGATCAGATTACATTCCAGTGATCTTTTGGCCTCATAATTATCTTGAGCAGCTCTGGGCTTGGACCAATTCTCAACGAACCCAGCTTGGCCTCCAAGTTGTTTTCGTCTTCGTTCTCTTTTTTTTTTTTTTTTCAGCTGCACGATATTTCTGACAGTTGTCGTTCTGCCGATGTCAACACAGCACTGGCCAGACTGAAATAGGATGAATGAAAGACGCGTGGAAACGAGCGAGCACGGAATGTGCCGATAATCACACGCGTTCAACGTGTTCGCCTCTTCATCTCACCATCACTGTGGACGTTCTTCTGCTCAACGCTAGTCTTCGCCTCACGATAATCGTTTTAAGGAAATATGTCTGATATCAGGTATAATACATTTCGTAAGTTTTTCATCGCAATAAAATGGCGTCGTATTATTCACTTATTTCTAGAGAACATACATGGCCATACCATCATTGGGTCGTACAACAACACGACATCCGCCAACGAAAATTCTCGTGAGTTTGACTTTGTATCCCGCTGATTTACTCCAATTACTGACCATCGAGTAGTTCTGAAAAAACTCGAAGAGCTTAATGTTCCTGACGCCGCGTACAATTCGGAAAGGCGATATTAGGAGGAAGACGGAAACATCGAGTTCATTGACCATGGTCGCAATACTATCGTGACCCAGATTTGTGAGCGGCTAACTCGCAATGAAGATGACAAGCCCATTTTCCTAGCCACCGCTCCTGCAGGCTACGGCTAAACAACTGTTGCTCACAGGATCGCCAAGCTATTTGACAATGCAGAGGGGGTGGGAACGACAAAGACAAAGCTGGCCGGTACCTTCTTCTTTCGTCGTGGCACACGCGATGATGAGCAACGTTTGTTTCCGACTCTTGCTCATCAATTAGTACGACGGTCCTTCGTCAAGGAAAGCTTCCAAGATCTCATTGCTCTTCCAAATAATCTCGGCGACCAGTTCGAGAAGTTGGTCTTGTGTCCGCTACGTCTGAGTGCTCAGACATCAATATACATTTTCGTCATAGATGCTCTCGATGAATGTCAGCCAAAGGATGCTGAGCATATCATCGAAATCCTCGACAAAAAAACAATCCCTTCCAACATTCACTTTGTCCTCACTTCACGAAAAGATCCTCAGCTTGATTTCTCGTCTTTCCACCTATTCTCCTTCAATATGGAGAAGATGTCTGACAATGGCATTGAGAACCTGCTGGAGAAGTGTTTTGATGCCTTGTCTGCTAAAAAAAAGCTCATTAATGCAGACAATGCTTGGCCATCTGGTGAGGACTTTGTGCAGTTGGTGAAGCATACACAAGGTGTGCCATTGTATGTTGCCATGCTTATCCGATACATAGCAACACCAACTGGCAAGGACACGGAGCACCAGAGTCCAGCAGAGAAGTTACAAAAGATGATGAAAGGATACACTGGCCTGGACAGTTTGTATCAGGAGGTATTTGCATCAGCCCAAGCCAGTCCGGCAGTGTTCCTCAATGTTGCAGGGGTTCTATTAACAGTGTATGAGCCTCTTACACTGCAGGAGCTTGCTGAAATGCTAAATAGGGAATTGGGAAAGCTCATCCATACTTTAGAAATTCTCAGATTCCTCTATGCTTTGATTCCTGCAATGGATACTAACCTCTGCTTCAAGCGGAAGATCATCTCATCACATGCAGCAGATCCTCCTCTAGCTGCTGACAAGGTATATATCATTCCATCTGTCTCTTACAAACAGCATGTTGCTGAATATGGTGTTGAAGTCAAGGTACACCTGAAAATTGCATGACGATGCCTTGCTGAAGCTCAGCAGCTGTCTACATGCTCTCACCTCAATGCTGTCTCGCAAGTGAACACGAGGGATTCCACGGGCCTCTCAGTATCCGGGGTTGATAGATGTATTTGCTCTTGACATCAGTTCATGCAGCCCAATGGCATTGGTGACCTGCAAAAGGGAGAAAAGTACATTATCCCTTTTTCACTCATTCGACTTCTGACCAAGACTCACTTAGATACGCAAACAAGGACTTTATATTTGTCTCATCGATTGCATCAGTCGTACTCCACCTATCCAACATTGTTGCATCCTATGATATTGCGTGTCAATGGTCAAAGAAGATCAGCCAGCGAGCTCCCAGGTTTCCTTCTTATCTGAATGACATTACAGCTGTTTCCTTCTTGACATACCTAACTCCCAAATTTCACCTACCAGGGCATGGCGCTGAATGCCAGACAAGATATTTGCATAACCTTGCAGTCAAGGTAGGATGCACAGATGGGGAGTGTGTAGAATGTGGATGGGTAGTTATGAACCCTGTGGCCAATGCAACGAAGGAAATGTCTCCTGGACATTGTAAAGATACTTTGGAAGACCATTGGGGAAGTGTGAATTGGATGAAGACAGTTGAACTTGGCTCTCTTTCCTTGGGAGAGGGCTATAGAACAGTGTCATGGATTTAGAGATCTTCTGGGGCACTCCCATATAATATGACTCCGTTGTTGGAAGATGGAATGCATGAGAGTACATCATTTGCTTCTCCTGAAGTTTTCGGATGGTAACCTCCTTCCAGCATCGAGAATTGAATGGTGTCATGCACATGTGCATGCTGCTAAATGGAGAGAGGAAGTAATGCTGCTATGTGAAGAGATGTGCTGGGTTATGACATACTTCGAGTGGTGGGCAGGATGGTGGGAGGATCGGCAAGGGTTACAACATGTCAATCCCATCCTGAACAAAGGTTTGACTGCCTATGCACTTGAGCATGCTATATTGTTCTGGAGAATGGGTGACAATTGTGATCAGTATTGGGCGTCTTTAATAGCTTGTTCCCAAGAGATCTTAGCAGAGACTGTGCCCAAGAATAGATCAGTTGAATCAGATGGAATAATTTCCAGTATTTCCAGTGATATGTCATTAGCTTCAGATACAATCAATCAGGATGAACTACCTGTACTAGATGACCATGGTCTACAAACTGTTGAAGAGGAAGCTTCATTAATACTGGAGCTTCCTGATTTAGACTGTAGTGAAGATGGTACTTGGGAGGAGGAGAGTGTTGGGGACATTGATTTTATTGATAATCAGAAATAAATAACATTTCCTTGTTCTTTATTTAACATAGTAAATCCTGATGCATCATCTCAGCTGCTATAACAGTGCCCTGATGAGTCAGTGTCTGTTGCTTGCTATGAAAACTCACAGCTGCAACATGGCTGTGAAGTGCATCAAAGGTATGCACAAAGCACATGTAACAAACATGTGATGCAACTGTGCACACGTGACTCACATGACAGAATACCATGGTGTGAACTTGCAAGAGTCTGTGCATGAGGGAAACAGAAACAACATATCCCCAGTTAACACTCAGTGCAAGCCAATGAGTGCTAATAATAGCAACAGAAATAGTCTATCCGTTGCTCAAATAATTTAGGAAATTCCTGAATCAATGAATGTTCTAGGTGTTCAATAGGAGAGACACAAAGCATTGACATGAATGCTTTGAGACAAGAAATCAAAGAAACGATTTCTGCAACTATTAAAGATAAGTTGTGTTCTGATGTAGACAGTGTAACCACTGTCTCTCATTCAATGACAGCACTGGATGCAAATATCCAGTACTGGAGTGACCTTAGCAACAAGGCTGCATGCCGCAGCCACAGAGCTCCTGAGCAGCAACTCAAGATGGCTGAGGAAAAGGTGACAATCCTTTTACACAAAGAAGCACCTGAAGAGGCGCTTCTAAAAGCAGCTCAGGAAGTGCGTAATATATGCTTCCAATTAGACCAGAACACACAGTTACATGAAGCTGGTTTAATGCCTGAACAGCAAGTACAGTTCAGGACAGATACTAGAAGGAATGCAGATAATCTATCCAGAGAGTATGATGTAAATCCCATACCTAAGGCACATATAGCTAGGGTTGAAGCTAATGTACTATTGAGACAACAAAGTACACTTGCTTTGCCAATGTCTGGCTCTTTTTGAGAATGTTTTCATTAGTCTATTCTAACATTTTCCACACCTACCAATGAGATGCTGAAGGCCATTCACACTGTTAGAGATTACCTTCGGGCCAAATTGTGTGACAAAGTGTAACTCACTTAAGTGAACTCCTGAACCTGTGTGAGGAGCTTGGTCAGCAATGCCCACAAGCACACATTTACCCTGCCTACTTCTCTGGTCTCATGTCCCCACCAGAGAATTTTGAGCTTCCACTTCTCAGCTTCTACCCCACACTGCACTCCACCTTCTGGAAGTTGAAGTTTTTTTAACATACCGGCCATGCTCTTTATTTTTCCCCACTTTCCTTCTCACCCTGGTAGCCAATGTGAAGTGGAAGAGTGCTAAAATATAATGGTGCAAGGATGGATGAGACTAAGCAGGGAGGGAGGGGAGGGAGAAGCAGGCAGAATAATTGAGAATTCCATTATCACTCATGAGGCTAGGAATTCTCTGAAAAGTCACCAGGATCAAGACACATGTAAGAAGATCCTTTATGAGGACATTTTTGATCTGCATCCTCCTGTGTGTATTGAAGAATTGTTCCAAAAAGTAATCCAAACATTGGGACCAGTCTAAAAGTAACATTGATCCTGCAGGTCTGGGCATTATTAACCCTGATGAGAATGGCAATCCCTGCTGGATGAGCCCTTCAGCTATATTCATGCTTCTTTATCTCCCAATGCTACAGCCTTGTGTTTATCTAGAAATGTCTGTAAATTATTCTTCATTTGCTTCAAGATGAATGTGTAATTGAGATGGGATGGCCATTGGATGTGAGGGATGGCATTGATAATGGATAGTATTACTTCAGGTTCTGTGAATGTCTGCAGAAGCCATAAGAGTGCCTCTCCAATATTGTTATCAAGAGTGGTGGGGAGCCTGGCACCTAGTGGATCCACAAACCAAGTAGGGTCAAGGGCCCATAGATTGTCGGTCACTGGCATGCACCCAGATGAAAAAGCAATTCAACTTCCAATCACAGCACTGACAATAGTATGGAGCTGTCAAATGTATCTGGTGAAGGTATTCCATAGCTTAACAAAATTACCCTGGACCAGTCCATTTAACTTCATCTATTCCCTATAGACTTTCTGCCAGTGAGAAAAATATACATATAGAGAACTTGGTAGTGAATGGAGAATCTGATGACTTTGTTCCCAGGAAAAATGTATAGCCATAAAACAGGCTCCCAAAAATTGACATAGCAATAAGGATGGAGCCAATCCTTTTCTTGATGAGTCACACTTGTATTAGAGAGTTTGTGCAAAACTGCTAGCACTTCTGTGGTACTATTTTTTGTTATGCACACAGGGCTATTTGTGGTGGAGAGAGGTTTGGGGGTAACCACCAGCTCTAAGGTGGAGCCCCAGTTGCCCAACCAAAAATAGTGCCATAGAAGTGCCAGCAGTTTGCACAAACTGTCCAAGAGAAATCTGAAGCAGGATGGGCAAAGCATTTAGAATGGGATCAGAATAATCATATTCTAAACACATTAATTTCATATGGGGTTTATGACATCGTTCCTGCAAAGTACCCTGTCCAAACCGCATGGATTTAAAGTTTGAAAAGGGTTGCTTGCCTAAGACAGCACCACAAGCACGAGAAGACTGGTTGATAGACTGGCATATCCAAAAGCCTGAGACATGACCAATGAGCTACCAGACCCTATCAGAGGTGTTATATTAAGGGATTGGTGGGAAATACTGGTGTGTTAATGGTATGTGCTATGATCATGAGGATTTTATTTGTTGTGTTGCTCGGATCCGGAATCAATGCTGTTTGTGCTTGAACTAGGAAAGCTGAACTGACAGCAGAGAAAAGACCAGCCTTTCAGATGTTAGACAACTCATCAAGAAGGAAGCCTATTGAGACATGAATATAAGAAGACTATCCAAGGATGTGTTATGCCTCTCTAAAAATTCTTCATCATATTCCTTTGCAACCCTTTCATATGCTCTCCAAATTCCCATTTCGGGATCCTTGGATGGGACGGAGAAAGATTCGGATTCGTGTAACGTATCAAGGACACCCTTCAGAAGTTCTGTCATATTATACCTCCTTTTAAACCATGGACAATACAGTGAGCATAAAATAATGCTGATGTTCTAAGATGTTCAGTTGAATTGCCAGTAGCCTCTCCTTTCTCACTGTGATCAGTCTCTTCGCCTGGGTTGCTGACAGGAAGTGCTGTATGATTGACGGCAGAGTCAGTCATGGTGGTATGAACAAAGCACCAAGGTCACATGTATCGTGAGATTGTTAGTTATAGTTGACCCTAATGCTGGCAAATCCCGAGCATTGTTTATGGCAGTGCAGTACATATGAGTATATGCACTCACAGTGACAAATTTAGTATATCCTCACGAGCTTGTTATACAACTAGCACTTAACAAAACTGTAATAAAATCGTAAGTACAACGTACGTACATATATGTGCAAGGTTTTATGTGGCTGTACCTCCAGGGCTGTCACGCTGTATCAGCCCACGGGGAGCCTCAGAAGTATGTTATTTTTAGTAGATCTGATAACGAATGCTGGAAACCAGTCATAACATTACTTTCACCCCTCCTCAATTCTCCTCAATTCGTCTCAGATGTTACAAACTTTACACATATAGGCCAATCACTTATGCCCTAGAGATAGAGATGTCATTTGTGCACGATCGTAAGGTTTCGTGAAGAAAGAAATAAAGTGATATATGTGTTATATATGTGTGTGTGTGTATTAATATCCTCCAAGAATCATTGAGGCCTCCATAAATCTATATCCGCACCACACACCTCCGGTAGCCTGAAAATCGTGCAATCAGTATCGCCGTATAGATAACCAAAGCTATCCTCACCTATTTATACGCATACATAGAAAGCATAACATATTGTACTGTACTGATCGGAATACTCGTTACTATATCTCCCATCTTCATCTTCTGAGGAAAAATCTGCAATACTAAGCTCTGAATCACCACATTCCGCTGCTGCAGCCTTAACCGCTTGAATTTTTTCTCAAATGCGGGTCTTCACGTCGGATTTTTCCATACTCCATACAGGAGCCAGGACGCCGTCGTAGCCGTCGAATCGTGCCTGGGGAGGAAAATGACTCTATAAGTATATTAATTGATTTGTAAAACCGGAAAGAACGAAGCACCCACGTCATTTCCTCGGTAGGTAACTTCGTCTTTGGATCCTCCAAAAATGTGACCCTAACTATCCACCGAATGGCAAAACATCAGCTCAAAAACCTCGAATAATATCGTAGAAAGACGTACTAAGAAGACTCATAACATCCTTCTACCCTTCCTTCCCACCCAAATAATGCTCGGGCTGCTTATCGATGATCTCCCTAGCAACTTCCTTTGCTATTTTGATATAATATTGCATGATTTTGAACGTCCGACTGGAACTTTGAGACATTAACCATCTAGGAAGGGATCTAAGGAAGAGGAAAGCTTCGAATACTCGAAGCGATTCTGGTGGTCTCCAACGGAGTCGACGTATACCGAGGCTGGCTGCAGAGACCATCCATCGTCCTACTGTAAAATTTGGTGATATGTCCCAGTACATCAACGTTGAAGATTTGGAGGCCAATGCACAGTCAACCGCTACGTGATCTTGAAAGGAGAAGAGCAGAGGGACCATTGAGAAAAGCGTGAGTAGTTCTATTTGGAATGCTGGAAGCTGAGTCTTTGTGACACAATGGATCTGATAAGGGACAATTAATAACGAATAGATTATTGGCCGGAAACGCACTTACGCACCATTGAATCACGATGCATGCACGCGTCATAGCACCGATCACTTTCGTCCTTCTGGAAAAGCCATCCTGGGTGGCGTTCCGAACCGCTGCAATTCAGGCAAAATTAAATAACCGAAGGATATACCTGCGTGGAAGAGACATAGGGGACGAGACCACGAGCAAAGACATCGTCGACGCGACAGGATGGACCGGTTGATTGAACGGGCTCCATTGATAGACATCACTACGGAAAACAATATAACCATGTAAATGAGTAGAATCAGCGGTTTCTCACCTCTAAATCGACTGATGGCTGCTGTGATAGTACTAGCCCCCGTGAACGAAGAGCTCCTTCACCGTCTAGCTACATTTACTCAGTATATCCAACAAAATTCGAATGCCAGTGAGACCCTCATAGAATAGAATCTGAATCCCCTAGCTGCAGTCTGGGTAGCTGCCATCGTTGAACCCGGGAATCATGTGTCGAGACTGCGAGATAGGGTAAGCATTATCCTCGCCAGCTGCGTACGGTTTTGGTGGTTGATGACGCGTCGGGTGCGATCATGTTGAGGTGTAGAGGTCGAAGAATCAGGATTAAAATGCAGCTCAGATGTATAATATAAGTCAGAGAGGAGAAATGTAGAGGAATTAGTGTTAAGAAATTGAAGCGTTGTCGTTGCCTGAAGTAGTTGTGGTCGACGACACGTACTTGAGGCGTCCACAGGCGACCATACCAGTCACTCTCGTCACAAGTTCGGCTTCTGTGCTTTTCGCTGGCTTTTCGTTGAAGAAGCCATTCTATTCAAACTGTGACGATATTTAATCACTATGAAATATCACAAAACCGTGTCCCACCACAAGATGAAATTAACGCAGACGAATATTCGAAAATGCCACAACCTTTAACTGGAGTCTGGAAGTAGGACTGCATGGAGGTTCGAGGAGCCAATTAGTATCCTACGCACATTGTTATTAACTATTAATATAAATTTTCCAGGATTATTATCTATAGGCTAGCTAAGTCGAGACATGAGACATAAATATCTGACCTCTGAGTACATTGGGTTAATGTGTTATTGGAGGCGAATATGTATTCTGCCTTATTTGTACAGAGAGAGAAATGTCCCCATTATTGTGGTCATGGCTCGAATTCACATATTGACATTCAGCTGGCTTTTTTGAGAATTCCTCGACCAAATGTTTCCCTTCGTCGGTTCAAAATGGGAAGAAAATGCTTAGCGTCCCATTGTCGATGATTCTGTTCCATCAAGTCTTACCAACGGACTCCACCTTAACTATTCTCTTCTCTTAAGGCTAATAGTTTGATCCTGGCACGGATAAGTATCCTCACCCTCTGCTGTTATGACCTTGTGGTATCCATTTGTTACTTTTCTGGAAACGATTCTGGAGGACAAGGAGGAATGTGGTCAGGTCTAGAAAAATAGCATATTTCAGTACAAACCGTGTATCATTTAGGGACTCAACGAAGGAAGGTCCCAATCGATTTGTATATCCTCAGCTATGTTTTTGAAAATATATGACATCTTATAATCTTGCATTTTACGTCCCCGAACGAATGCTAGCTAAATATAAATGCTATTTGATGGATGGAACTAGTACTACTTCCTACACATTGAAGGCATTTTGGAGATTAATGGACGACGCGGTAAAAGGGTATGGAACTATACATTTTCCACCGCTTGACACGCCACCGCCATCAAACAGGCATACTTAGCGAATAAAAACGTGTCTGATATTATCAAAGACGAGAAATAATATCTCGAAGACGGCCTTATCTTCCAAATCAGTAATCATTCTCATCGTCACCTGTTTTCAGCCACTAATAACTCAAACTCACTGTTTACATCCAGGTCGATAACCAGCTCTTCAAAGTTCCTCGTGAGATGCTCAAACGGGAATCGCCAATATTTTAAGACATGTTATCGCTTCCCCGGCCATCAACCTCGACCGATATTCCCGAAAGGTCCACCGGCTAGAAGTCTTTAATCCTATCCGAAATAATGGTGTGCGATTTCAGACAGCTGCTGGAATATTATATCCTCTGTACGTCAGCCGCAGTAAACGTTGTTTGACAAATGCTTAAAACACTGCATTCATCTAGGACAACACCCTATGAAACGTCCAGAAGCAACTGGAACCACACCGAATGGCTGTCCATTCTCCGAGCCGCAGATATCTATATGATTGACACACTCAAAGAAACAGCAATTAATTTTCTCGAAACATGCCCCACATTATCAGCAATCGACAAGATAAATTATGGACACACATTGTTCCCACTGAATCTTGCAAGGATATAGAGAACTTACAATGCACTATACCCCTCTGACCGAAGAAGAAGGTAGAGCTTTAGGTATACCTGATGCCATGCGGTTCGCGAAAGCCAGGGAGTTATACATTAATAGGTAAATATTAATCAAGAATTATTTGCCTTGGAACGGTAGCTAACAGGAAATCCCTGTGCTCGTAGGATCCATGAACGGTATTGGTGAGACTCCATCACACCGAGAATCCTTGGGGTATTCCCAGAAGACGAGAGACTATGATATTATACATGAAGAAAAAAGGAAGACAATAAGCGTACGATACAAAGCTTAATGGGTGATACGCTACAGATACATTACAATTAATTGCGAATTTAAAGTATTTTTTAACGTCCTCAAAATCTTTAATTCGATGACCCAACTGCTCATTCACCATGCCTCTCTATTCCGACTCCCGAACGTCCCCACAGGTCTTAGCACGATCGTGCATATGATCCTCAGAATCTGAACACGACAAATGTTGCAGATCCGTCTCTGTCTGGACACTTTCGTCCGGTGAAATATGTGCACTTAAGACATTGCAGGGGATGGAGGTTTCGTCTGATTAGAATGAGAGGCAGAAGCAGAGCTGGAGTTGTCGTCTGATTCAGAGTCCAAGACAGGTCGAGGAGAATGGTAAACGCCTGAATCAGACTTGGACTCGGATTTGACATCGATGTCCATAGCATCCTATTGAAGTGCATCGTCTTGGGGCATAACGTCCTCGCCCTCTTCCAATTTGCTGGATGGCTCACGTTCTCCGTTGACATTAGGGGCAGAGATCGATATGGTATGCATTCGTCTTCTTCCAGCTTGATGCGCTGCATTAGATGCGACAGCGACCTCGACGCCGGAGATGGGTATGTCATCCGGCTCTGATCCATCATTAACCACCACACCAACATGAGGAAGTTCACCTTACGCAGTCGTAAGCGGGGACAAAGGTCTCCGCTTCTCGTGAAGCCCCTTCGCCACAACCAGATCTCCATTGCCAACAACAGCCAAGATATCCACCTCCTTAGCCTTCCCTTTGCCGCTAAACTTCACAGCCAGTACATTAGCTCGCGGCTTGAGTCCACGACGCGTGGCATCGTCCTGCATCGGAGGTGCTGTTGTGATAGTCGACTTGATACGGGCAATTGTGAGCTTGTGTGATAAACTAACAAGCGACGATGGGGTAGTAAGAATGAGAGGTATGTCAAGTGATACGCACGCCGGTAGGGATGGTGGGTTTGAGAGGGCTGGACGGGTTGAAGTCGAAGCTTCCTTAGCAGTAATCGATCCTGTAATGGCGTAGCGTTAGAACAAATACTTCAAATAGTGAATGTGACATTCCTTGAGGTCCAGCGTGGGCTTGCGTGTTGGACAGTTCAGCATGAAGTTTCGTGTTCGATGGCCCAGCTTGAACGTGCGTGTTCGACGCGGTATGAGGTCTTGGAGAAGTGTTAGAAGCATATGGTGTCAGAGCGAACGCAACATACCTTCTTCTGCAGCATTAGAGGGCCCTGGTCGCGCGCAATTTGAAGGACCAGCGCGCGCCACTTCCTCCATCTCTCTTTTCATCCTCGACCGCGTCGCGATCCGCCGTAACACGTCGCTTCTAACCCGACGCAGGCGACGTAGCACGTATCGCAGGCGCATCGACTGGCAGTATTGATGACTGACGGCTTTTTCATGACCCGATGTTCTTTCTTAAAGGTTGAGGCTGACACGTCGACAAGAGCGACGCGCTCTAGTGGCCTTTGCCATCGCTGAGATCCTCGTCGTACTCCTCGAGCGGAGCCTTTTTCGGTCGCACTACCGAAACGTCAAAGGAGCTCTAGGATTGCTATGAAAGTCTGAAAGTAGAGGAGATGCATTATAACGCACCTTGGAGACAGTAACACCCTGTGGCCATCCGGACGCGTTAGCGACTTCGCAAGCTTCTTCCCATCGATGATGTCTTGCGACTGTCCCTTCGTTTGAGCTTATCGGTGTTGTCGCGTCGCGTTGTCGTTCGTGCTTGGCGTTGCTCGTGCTATTGCTGGACTTGGCTTCGAGCGCTGCCTCAAACCAGAAGCCGGCACTCGGCCGTTTGACATTCCGGCGAAACTGGTGCTTCTGTCGCTCCACAGTAGATCATCCTATTGTGGAGCCACAGAAGCACAACAGAACTCAGCGCACCAGTGACGCTCTGTCGCTACTGCACAACCTGTCTATTATAACTTCATTTTATCTCCTATGATCTATTAGATACTGTCCTGGGTGTTCGTTGCGACCGCCCATAAAACCAAGTTATCTAGCTCCGATACTTATTACTTTACAATTAATTCAACTCGTCTATCTACTAGTAATCTAAATGCACTGTGATTTTATTCTCTAAGGTGTTTCCTTTCTACTAGCATTCTGTTAGTGAACCCACGGAATTTTCCTCCTTCAATAAATCAAAGGATCTCTGAGCAAACAAGTCTTCCCAATAATTGTGAGGAAACACTTTCTCAATTTGCCAAAAGTATTCATTCCACTAGTCTTAGATATTGAGGATCATTCATAATGATACGCAAAAGTACATATAATGTAAATCAAAGACATGTCATGGAAGAGAGGAACGGTAGGAAATTCTGAAAGAGAAAAGAAAAGTCAGTCCCTGAAGTACAAAACCAGAGAACCCATTCCCCGCGATGCTGCTGCAAAACCTACCCGAAAGGGTCCACCTGGAAAGGCTTTCAGTACCACAATCCAAAGAGCTTCTGGTAGATGTGACCATTTATCAAATGCTCTACGGGGTCCGGAGAGTGGGTCCAGAGAGCTTCTGGCAGATGAATGGCCGCTTCGTCTATAAGAGAAAGTCTACTAGGTTGAAATATTATTATGCGTCAGAAGCTCTGCTAAGTAAACGCTCCGCGGCGATTTGCCTGCGTGCAATTATTGACGAACCGTCGCAGCTTACTTTTTCCCAGCAAATTAGATTTCCAACTCGAGATGTCGCATTGAGAGGAGGATGCTGAAGACTGCAGCAGCATCACGGGAGAAGAGGGTTTGAGTGAGCGGATCCTGACTCACCTATAGATCAGTGAAAGCGATTGAGAAGAGGGAAACCCGAAGATAACTTTATCCGCTGAATACAATAAGGAGGCCTAAATGATTCAGTGAACCTACCGGCAACAATCATGGACTATACAAAATTGGATGCCTCGGTGACTAGTCCATATGTTAGAGTGGATAGAAGGTGAGGAGGTGAGCGCACGGAGGATGGATGGGGTGAGTGGGTGAGTAGTGATGATCAGGAGCAAGAGATGTGACGCCGTTTTCGAAACTTTTGGGAGCTTATATACTCTTCGCTGACGGAACCCACGGACTCAGGTGAGTCAGCCTCAACCCCATTACCTAACATTTTACTTAATACTTCTACATTCCCTAAAAGTCCCAGAGATTATTCGTGATTTGACCGAATCAAGGAACTTAATTGGCATCAGCATCACTGTACTCTGGCAGTAAAGATGTCAAAATTATTATTAGAGGATGCATCCGTGATCTAGTACTAATCACGGAAACCACGAGAAATGTGCGATGGAACGTTCAGTCAAGCCTGGAATGACCACTCAGAAATCTACCGAAATCCTGAAGGGTTGAAGAAACCCACACTCAGAGCTCAAATCACAAGCATACTTCAATTATTAATATAATATCCTTTTCTGATGCTGGAATCGTCTGAGGAACATCAGATCATCGGTGGTACTTTACAGCCGTACTGTGTCTACGTTCAAAGCTATGCTGGAGAATCCAACACAGGAAAAGAAGTCGCTACAGAGAGTAGAGGCATAAAACAATTCGGTCTGCTTGCCCTCTGCACTCTTCCCCATTATAGAAGTCCAAATATGCGCAGTAAATCTGAGGGATAAACCTGTGGTGTCTGGACGGACGGCTAAGTGTGCCAGAGGGGAAGTAGAATTATATTATTATTTTAAACGAGTGTCATGACAGGAATTGTCCATGTAGTGCATAACAACATAGGCTTTGTTAACGATTAGACAACGAAGCTCGAGACTTCGTTCGTAACGCGAATAATTATACAATAATGATATGGACGTCGAGACGTATCTTCTGATTCCTGAACCTGGGGGTGGTTGCCTAAGTACTCATCCAAACCGACTCTGATTAGTTGTCAGTCATTACACTCAATTTACTTTGCACCATGAACAGCAATCAAAATACACTCGCTTTGACTAAAGAGAATCTTTCGATACGATAAAACGATACAGAGAGAGGATCAATTACCATCGATTCCTGCGTACGACGGACTCATAGAGTCCACGGGTAATCGAAACATCAGCGTATGCCAATTGCAAATTTATCTCGTTAACTTCGAGGAATCGATGGTATGTTTATTCTGCGTCTACAATGGAAACTATTTCCCGAAAATGAAGATTCACGTCGAGAGATTAATGCTTCGTGTTCTGTTGTCTGATTACTCAATCCTCACCGGAAGGTCAGAAATACGCCCAACAATTTTCAGACATCATCTGGGTTTCTATATGGAGGGATAGAGGGCAAGTATATTTTGACTTGTGATGATTGGATTGAGCTAATGATATTTGAGGATAAACGAGATAAAGGTATAGCTGCTATACGCCTTCGTCACAACATTGAGCTCAAACAAGACTATGGCTGTCGAGCATACCCTCAGATCTGGATATCACCATGTTCAAGTAGCCAGCCAAACCAAATCTGCCAGCCAGCTACTTGAAGTTTATCATCCAGCAATCTGAGAAAACTTGACGGGAACTAACATAAGTCATTTCATACGATGTAGCAATATCGCTAAGAATTGAATCACTCATAAATGCCTTTCATAACAAGAGTCCAAGTACATTCAAAATTCAACATACGTCTCGAGTGCAAAGTTGTCTCATCACTCGAAAGCATCTATGGTAAATTAATTCCGTCTTCACGACACTGCTCCCATACTCCATTTAAATGACAATGGTAAATCGATTTATTCTGATCACCCTCTGACACTCTACAGCTCAGTCTCGAAGTCAGAGGATCCCTGATTCGTGTACTCCCAGGCTCGGTTTGACTATGTACACTAAAGATAGCAATTTCAGAGGGTGGGTCGAATTTAAAGTCGATCGTTCCTTCATATCCAAATTATTCTGCAGTGAGAGCACTATAGATAAAGAGACCTCCCTCGTAGAAATGTAGAAACATAGACGAAAACAGACTTGGTAACCCTGTCGGGGATTCTCGAATTACGGTTCCGGAAGGAGGTACGACTGAATGGTGAAACCGTCCTTTCGATATCGACGCCCGTTTTCGTGCTGGATTGTCCCACGGTTTGATTTGGGCGATGTCTGAAGTCCCATGGTTTGATTTAGACTATGTCTGAACATTCCCACAGTCACAATCTGAACATGCAAACTCCTGCACAGTCTCTAGCATCCTTCCTCACACCCCTAATCACTATTGATCTTCCGTGGGAGATAAATATCATATAAAAGAATATACTTAAATATTTATAGTAATTTAGGGTAAGCCTTTCATTTACTATCTCTTTACTTTTCCTAATTCAGCTGTTCCTGTGAATCCCAACATCACTCAGCATCAACAACGCACATCACCTTCCTTACCTTATGACCATAACCACAACCATGACCTCCATTCCATTCTTATATTGTTCTACATTGCATACACTCATGTGTTTTCAGTCCAGACATCTTTTATGCACATTGCCTCTAGCTGATAACCCAACCTGTAGCCTTTCCATTGGCAATTAGGCCTGTTATCACTTATAAGTCAGTCTCATTATGACTCCAAAAGGAGGTACGACTGATTGAACCGTCCTTTCAAAACCAGCACACATTTTCATGCTGGATCCTCCCACGATTAGTTTTGCTATAACCTTCAATGTTCCCACAGTCACAGCCTACAGCTTCAAACCCTTACAGTGGCTATAGCGCAAACTGCATATCTAACGATTTTCTGTGCAGCACATATAGTACCTAAATGAATAAATTACAGGTAGGCGAATATTTTCCTAGTGATTTCATTCTCCCTGTGCAACTATGCCAGCAGATGCCAGCATTGCTTGGAATTGACGATGCATGTCACATCCAACAAAACTTCTGTTGCATCCATGCCACTCGAAACCTCCTGGATCATAGATGAGCTCCTAGGCATTATGATATATGTGGTAAGTTAACCATGCTTCTGCAATACCTTCATATTCACTTCCATATGGTTCCAGGCTGGTCTTGTGGTAAGTAAGACGGTGTCGGCTTGTGGAGTAGGACCTGTGGACTTGGGGTACAACCATGGATGATTAGGTATGTGTGCATATCTGTGAGGTTAATGCTATGCTTATTATAACCTATACCAGAGTATGGGAGGTGGTAGCACTGTCTAAGCTGTTTAGGTCTCTGTTGCTGCCAGTGCATGTTATGTGAACAACAGATCCACAGTGCACATGTCTCTTATTCCATCTTTCTACACAAAATATGCTCATTTATTTTAAGATTCAAAAGAATACTTTATGGTGTAATTAGTCCCTTGGCTTTTACTGAAAACTTTGCTCCATCAACCATTGAAGTAATTAAATTTTGTTAATAATCACATTTTCATTGCCTCCTGAACCCCTCCAACAAAGTAATTAGATTTTGTTCATACTACACTTTCATTCTCTCACATATGTCCATACAACTACTCACCTTTGACAATGTACCACATTGCACATCACTCATTGCCCTTCTTCCTCAAGATCACACACTCATTGATGAACATTAGTTTTATTTTTGTATGGAATATCCGAAGGACTGTGATTCAATAAGGAATAAAGGATAAACAGTTTCAGCTAAATTATGAAAGAACCGGAAGGAGTGGCAAGCACTGGTGTCTATTAGGATGTGTGCAAAGGGTACAATTCCTACATTGTTCTACATTGTGTATGCTCACCTGTTTTCGATTCAGGCATCAGTTATGCATGTTGCCTTTAGCTGATAATACAACTTGTAGCCTCTCCATCAACAGTTGGGCCTGTTATCACTCATAAGTCAGTCTCATTGCCATATGAACATTTATTCATCCTTTTGTTCCATAGATCCCACAATTCACCTTCAACAAACCAATTCCATAGATCTCCACAATCTGCCATCAACTCGATACAAGTCCACAGTCTATTACCCCAGCCAGATGATAATTCATATGAGATGGTTGGTATCCAAAGAGCAAAACAATGATATTTACAATCATAACAGAAGGGCAAGAGAAGAGTGGCACATTGTTGCTGCTAGGGTGTCAAGTGTGCAAAGAGTTTTGTGAGGTATGTCTTTATGTTCCCTCTTTCGCTAAGAACTTATTATCAGGTAAATTACTTATCTAACTTGCTAGGTACTGGGTGATGCTCTGTTTATGGTTAATCAAATGATAGCACTGAATGATGTATTGTTGCTGGAAGTGTCCATTGCATAAAGGGTGTCACCAGGTATGTTCTATGTGTTCTCTCATTTCCAGTTGCTGCTAAAAAAATTGAACATCATATTTGGTGGGGAGGCCATCATTTTGCACTTGTTACGGTTCCAGAAGGAGGTACAACTGATGGTGAAACTGTCCTTGTGATATCAACACCTGTTTTCATGCTGGATTGTCCCACACTTTGATTTGGGCTATGTCTGAACATTCCCACAGTCACAATCTGAACATGCAAACTCCTGCACAGTCTCTAGCATCCTTCCTCACACCTGTAAGGGCAACCCTATCCTCAGATGGACATCACACCTGACCTGATAGAGGAAATCCAAAGTATATAGCAACCCATAACCTAAATACAAAAGGACACACCTGATAGAAGAAATCCAAAGATAAAAGTCTAAGGGAACCCCCATCAGGTGGCCACATCTCCATATGCCAGCAGATTCAATCTCAGCTCAACTCTCCCAGGCTTGCTCCCTGACCAATAACACCTACAATGCCCATGAGACAACTATCTACCAAATAATGTCAAATGAGAAAATATAGGAAAATAGAGAAAAATAGGAAACATAGGAAAGTGAAACAAGATAATGAGAAGCTCTGGTGATATCATTGAATAATGGCAATATAATGTCCTCAAATATAAAGGGGGGAGATAATAAAATATAAATGAAATAAAGGAGAGACTAGAAGCAAAGGAATGACAGGATAGAAACATAACTGAACATCACCAGGATGAATAGGAAAAGCAATCAAAGGAATAGGAATCCAATAGAAGTAGATCTTCCAAGAACAATAAGGAAGATGACTGAGGAGGAGTGCCAGGAAGGAATGAATGGAGGATAGGAATATATCTAGGTCTGGATATGATCCAAGATAGTATCCATCATCAAGGTAGGCTGTCATACTAGATCCACAAACTGGGATCCCATAGGATGAATGCCAGGAAATGAGATGAGGGGGAGATAATATGTAAAAATGAAAATATAATCAGGGGAAACAGAGAAACAGAGGTTGTCCCCTGACAACACCCCCAATCACTATCAATCTTCTGTGGAAGATAGATATCATATAAAAGAATATACATAAATATTTATAGTAATTTAGGGTAAGCCTTTCATTTACTATATCTTTACTTTTTCTAATTCAGCTGCTCCTGTGTATCCCGGCATCACTCGGCATTGATGATATGTCTCGCCTTCCTTACCTTACAACCATGACCATGACCTCAATATTTCAATCCTTTGTGGTTGCAAACCAAAGATGCACATTTGGAGTATTTTCTTTACCCATGATCAGACATATTCTAGAGTTGACTTTGGGCACTTAAATTTATGCCGGGCACTGCCACGGCCCATTAGGATATTGTTGAAAGGTAGGGAACCATCCAGTCCATCGAACATTGTATTCCAGTACTGAATTCACAGCATCCAACAATCGGAGAAGATCGACACCTGGTAACTACAAGAACTTAGCACAAGAAAGCAGCGAACGTAGTGCCCGGATTCCCTGCGGAGTCACTGAGTCGCTGCAGGAAGTGTTTGAAGGCCGAGTCAGATCAAACAATAACGAACAGGAGGAATTGAATCCTTCGGATTGCTTGAATAGCTGCAGCATATACCTGGGCATAGTCGCTTGCTCGCTCGCACATGGATGAAGCGTGGTTGAGGCGTGAAAATGAACGGTGGTGGACCCTTGTGGGTAACCATTATTAAAGGATTACGCAATGGCATGACGCATTCAGCGCTTGCCTCTCAAGTTTCTCGACGATGAGCCGCACCCGTACATCTTTCTATTTTATAGCAATTGACACACCTCAAGGAATGGTCAGACTCCAATATAAGTGAATCTGTTGCATAAGCTTACATCTGCGGGTGGCGACCTAAGCATTTCTTTGGTGCGTAACTCTGCCAGCTTTCTGCCTCACGAGTCACGATTCGCATATTCATATCAGGTTATAGACGTAAACTTGGGGCCCTGTGACTTGTATATGAAGATATTTCTTGATAACAACCCCTTGCTGGACCCCTAATTAAGCGGATGCCATATATCACCGGTTCAGTGTCTACGTTATCAAGATCCAACAGAGCTTTCCTGGCAATATCTACGGGTTTCAAGAAGTACCCTGATTTAGGGCGTCACTTGAAGATATGAAGGCGATACGCTGTCGTGATGAGTTCATCTCCAAGCATCTCGGTATATCGGAACGAAAGGCTATGATCGTCTTTAATGGACTTGGACAAAGTCATCCCTCTCCTTCGTCCGATTCCTAACCTTTTTGATAATACAGAATTGACTCCTGTTCACAGGTTAAAACTATCTCGAGGTGAAAGACCAAGAGACGGGCAGTACGCCCTCGATTTCTAATTATAATTCGAATGCCACATCACCCCAATCAGTCATTCCAGTACCAGACAGGTGCTTCGAGTGCCTGGGATAGTGCATCTTATTCTTGACTTCATCGGAAATTACTTGGCTAATATCCATGCTCGACTTGGCCACGTGTGTACCTGACACCGCACTATTATTCCTTTGCACGTTCTTTGATAAGTAAGTGAATTATTTTTCTCCTCAAGTTCCACTAATCCCAAATGTCTTCAGGCATTTCTCATTACCTTTCCAATTCTCGTTTTGGGATTCCTTTTTCTATTGACATTCTATATCAACAATGAAGAGGGACTGAGAATGCAACCCAGTCGTCTATGGCATGCATCAGTAAACTGGGTGCAGTGTTCCCGCGTGTCCGAACCGATCCAGCGCTGTCCAGGGCGTCTGAAACGCCCCAAATGAATAGACAGTGTTCCCGGATCACTCAGGATCAGCCGGGACACGAAACCGAGTTTACTGATGTGGAGCCAGCTCTGTAGGGAATTCAAAGCCCAACGCCGTGATAGTCATACTGGTTTCGCCGTCTCGTATTAACCGTATGTTTCTACATAATGTTGGTTGTTTAATTTATCTAACATACATTAGAGGCTCTTGTCGCGCTCAGAAATATCGAAGATCGTTTCAATCGACGTCTGAAATATCCATACGTCCTCCTCACTGAGGCGAACCTTACTGAAGAAGTTCATGGAAAAGTCAGGTGGATAACAGAAGGGAGAGCAACATTCGGTATGCTGATATTCCCCCAATCTCACACAATCGCTAAGATAATTCTAGCGGATTTACCCTCGGATATGTGGGGACCTCCTGCATTTCTCGACCCTGAACGCATAAAGGTCTCTTTACAAACCATAGGGAGGGAGCAGTCGATGGGTATGCAGTTAATGATCAACTGGGACCCTGACTTCTCTCCCAAACAGGCCGGTCCCTGTTTCTCTTCTTACGCGGGCCTCAGACAGCTGTGTGAGTTTCCGCAGTCCTTCATCATAGCGAGTGCCCCGCCCTCCCTGGCGGGATATTTTCTGTATTGAATTGTTATTATTCCACAATGTATCCTAAGTCTCAACGTAAAAATATTTTTTTTCATTTAGAAAACCTTGGTTTCCGTCACATACGCATATACCTTACAGCGATGAAAATGATTTTAACATTCCCAAATTCCCCCATTACTACTACTACTGTCCTTAATAATCCTATCAGCTATCATGCCCATTTTTTCTACCACCCGCCATGGAGGCCGCATTCCTGAGAATGCTATTATTCCCATCCTTTCTTGCGCTCTCTCAGCTAATACGCAACACCCTCTCCTTAATGTTATTCACTCCGCCTCAATTACAGGAATAATTCTTGGAGTCCGTCAGGACAGCACTGTGGATGCCCCGGAGCTCATCCCCTTTGAAATGTGCGTTAAATATTTTCTTATTATATATATATGCTTACTCCTCCTGATTTAGGCCTCGTCGTTGCTCTCCTGAGGAGCTCACTACCAGATGTGCCAATGACGGCATTTCCCTCCCCTTCTGCTTTTGCATCTTGAACATTTCGCTCAATTTGAACCTTGATGACTGCCGTTCTCAAGTACGCTTTATCACTCTGGCCAGTGGGAGACAAGTGTATGCATTGGTATGTCACCGTGGTGGACACTATGTTGCTTGCAGTTATAACGGTACTGTCTGTCTTTATTATATAATCTTCTATAATACTAATCTCTCCCTCTAAAGCGTTGTTGGTCCAGAACGGTCACG
>KN837095.1:675249-730133 GCA_000827215.1 Sphaerobolus stellatus SS14 | reverse complement strand
GTCATAAAAGAGTTGTCCGGTAGAGAACGCAAATTATTCTCTAACGGTGAATTGACTCCAGATACAGGTGATTGTATGTCCCTCAAGGATTGTATGATTCCAATGAGCTGTGAATGGACTATATGTGAGGTCAATATCGGTCCATCGGTCCTGTCAAGCAGATAGCGTAACTCCTCCAATTCGGGACGAATATTCATATTAGGAAGTACGGGATTTTGTTCTGAAACGGACTCTTCCCCCATCCTTTGATTCACTTTGAAATTTAGAGGATACAAGATGTAAAGTTGTAAGAAAGAGCAGTAAATACAATGTGTAGCGTAGTCAGACCACTTCGTTACCATTCTCACTGATCGCGACATCAATACAATAGTTGGATTCAAGATACTCATGCGGGATTATGATGCCACTCCACCAGCGTCCTTTTGAAACAGCGGGCATCACAGGAAGCACGGGAGCTGACCTGGATCCTCGCTCGTCCTCGCATCATCACCGAACGGAGCTGTCCGGAGCTGTCAAACCGCCTATCAACTGCATACCCATCGACATGGGACTCAACCATAGGGTACGTTCATCCGTCTTTTACTCATATCACATTCTAAAAATACATTATGATTTAGGTTCACCCTGGGATATCGCTCGATGTGCAGATTCTTTTCTGGCTTCTTCTGGCGCCATCCCGCTATCGCAAAATATGATTGGATATGGCGCCTTGACTCGAACATAAAGTTCCACTGCGATGTGGTACGTGACACGTGTGTCGATCTGTCTGGCTTTACGCCGATATTTAACCTTGGTTTGGAAGCCGTACGATCCTTTCATAAGGATGCGGGATACAAATGCGTTGTATAGTAAGGTTTACCCCTCCTTTGGAGATTCATATTTAATGTGGGTTTAGGTTTCGTCCAGATCTCCCCAGATATGCCATTCGTTCGGCCAAGTCTTCCCAGCAACGTTTCATCTTTTCTGGCTTCTCATTCACATTTGATCCCCGAGGGAGTTAACCACGCTTTCCAATGGCACAATGTAAATAAGGCATTGCGAGGGGAGGCGGGTGTGAATGATTGGACGCTTATGAATTTCTATGCGAGTCCGTTCTGCTTTATATTGTATCGAGTTCATTTCTTTGTATTAGAATAATTGGGAGATATCCCATCGAAGTATGTGGAATAGTCCTGTATACACAGCATTCTTTAAATATCTCGACAAAGCAGGTGGTACGTATCTTTGACCTTTCAAGGCATCAGATAATTGATCGCGCTTTGCTTGGCAGGCTTCTTTTATGAACGATGGGGCGATGCACCTGTCCACTCGTTTGGTGTATCTTTAGCTCTCAGACCAGAGCAGGTGATTGCGTTTACCGATATGGGGTGAGTATTTTTTATACCTTTTTCGGCTTTGACGTTTCATTTCGAAAAACGCAGGTATGAACATCAAGAGTGGCCCTATGAATGTCCTGCGATAGAGCACCAGAGGTTAATTATCATGCTATAGATTTGGACGTATGATGCCTGATCCATGCTATAGCATAGTAGGTGGACAACTATTTTGCCTAGAAATTATCTACTGCTGGCCTAGGATCTGTCTCACCGGTACACCTGAGAATCTGATGAGTGCACTTAGGGCATTGCCTGAGATCTGTAGCACCAGCCCATGGTACTACCCCTCCAGCCCTCGATCTCCAGCATGGGATGGTTTGATTCTACCTGCTGCAGATCTACAGCAGAAACTTCCGAAAATAATATGTGCAGTGTCAGCCTGGGATCTATAGCAGAGGACAAACCCTGCTCAAACCCAGGGTTCCATCAGGGAACAACTTGGAAACTATAGCATGAATGCAACATCAGAGAAATAACTATCAGCTATAGCAACTTGATCATAGTCATATACATCTCCATTTCCTGCCAGCAGGCAGGAACTTACAAATCTATAGCATAGGCCCTGCATGTGTGTATACTAAGATGGGAAACCTAGCAGCCTATAGCTTCAGTCATGATAATCCCTGCCCCCAATCTATAGCATATGTAGACCATCTGTAGACCACCTCCAAAAGTCCAGACCATCTATAGCAGCAATCATGGTAAGTCTCCCCCTGGAACCTATAGCATGGGAGAAGAAAAATATAATGACCTTAATAAATAAAAAGTATATGTAATATATTTACAATACTAATAATGAGGCAGATTTGATTTATAGTAAAATACATGGCAGGTAGGGAGCACCTTACCAAGCTCTAGTGCCCCCACTATATACTATGAAATAATGTCTGCTTTGGACCTATAGCACAGCTTTGTAGCAGTTTTTTGCAGCTAGGGATACACCTAGGTATCTATAGCATGAATCACCATCATAGTGAGTGTACCACACACCTGGAATTTTAGGCATTGGTTCTTCATATACAGAGCACATAAGGCCATACCTAAAGATCTACAGCACCATCAACAGTACCTGGATAGCAGGTGCCTGTGTAGGGATCTATAGCATGGGACTCCAAACATTGAGTACACAGGAGCACCCCAACAATCTATAGAACCAAGGCGATAATAGCCAATTATGAGCTATGAAAGCCAGACATTTTACATGGATTGATTCCATAACACACCTCATAATCTATAGTATGACACTTTTAATGCATCAAATCCATCACCCACCTGGAATCTGTAGCACAGAGCTTTATATGGATCTCCCTAATTGTGCACCTAGCGTCTATAGCACTGAGCTTTGAATGGATTGATTCTATCACCTACCTGGTATCTACAGCAAGGTGCTTTGAATGGATTGAATCAATTTTCACCTGGTAGCTATAGCACAATGCTTTGAATGGGTTGAATTGATTACATACCTGGAATCTATAGCATGGCACTTTGAATGGATCAAATCAATTTCACACCCAGAGTCTATAGCACAACATTTTAAATTGTTTGAATTGGTCATGTACCTGGAACCTATAGCACACAGTATTTATCTGGCTCAGATCCATTACCCTAGGAGTCTCATGGTATTGCTATCCATGCTGAAACCTTTATAGTGATTTAGCAAAATGAAGCTTTAGGAAACTAGACAATGTGCACCAACTTAAGCAGCATTGATGATTTGTGTAGGAGTCGCAATCCCATTGTGAGGAAGGTACTGAGTATTGAGGTTAGTAAGAGGAGTGACAACTGATGTACTCTTGACTTACACCATGGGAGGCTAAGGTGTTCAATCCAGGACAGGGACCACACATATCACCCTTTCCGGGAAGTCCATACAGGTGCACTCTGTGGTTGACCAACTTGACGGAGGTATTACTGAGTGGACCAGGGGGAGGGGGAGGCATCATTACATTGAGCCTAGGAAGAATATTGTCCAGTTCTTGTTTGCTGAGAACCACAAGTGGCTGATACTGAGGGAAAGCGATGGCCTGAATGGCAAGAAGTGAGAATGCTAAGAGAGTAGAGAATTTTGACATGGTGTTATTGATTACCGGTATGGTGATACTGAATGGAATGAGAGAGGTAGAGAGAGAAGTAGCTTGCTTCAATACCACCTGGGTGCAGGCCTTTTATAAGAAGATTTGAGAGTATGTATAAATGTATAATTAGATAGGTGTTGCTTTCCCAAGCTGGTTGTGATCACCACAGTTTGCGCAGATGATGGGGACATGGCAAGAAGCTTATTTCCAGTGTTCTGTGAAAGTTTGATGCTCAAAGTGAGTAGATTATAGACTCGATTTAAACAGTTCTGACTGGTTAATTTTCAGTGTAGAGCAAGGATGAGTTCTGTAAGGGAAAAAAAAAAGGGCCTGTGACAGTAATTTAAGAACACTTCATCAATTTGACAGCTGTTATCACTGTGAGTACGGAACATCAGAGAAGCAATCTAGCATTTTTTCAATCGGTCTGGTTGGGCTGAATATAGTTATAGAACACACCCAATATCCTGCTTCTGCTTATTATGGTATGGAAACTTGGAGATCAATATCACAACAAAAGTTGCATAGGTTTAGGTCGATGTACCATTTGGTTAAGCAGGGTCGCTGCGCACTTTTACACAAAAACAGCACCGTCACTGCCATGGTGGGCGAAGCTGAGTGATTCAATGAAACAAAATATAATAAGCTAGCATATGCACACTGACAAGCTAATATATTCAAGAGATTGGCTGTAGTAGCAGAAGAGAAATATGCTGCTGTACAGCTGGAGAAGATTAAAATGGGCATTTGAAATAGACATTTTTGCCATTCACTATAATTAATCATAGTGTATGAAAAGAGTCCACAACCGGGAAAGTTCATTGTTGGTAAATTTTCGTGCGAGTGGGGTTGTTAATGACTTAGCAAATTGGCTGAAAGCATTAGATAACAAGGTGTAAGGGCTAAGGTTATATACCTGAAAATCTATAGCATAGGGAAACAATGTAAGGCATAGACGTGAAATCTAGGAAGGATATAGAAATATATTATGACCACGATACAGAGTCTGAATCTATAGCATTTGAATCATATTTGAAGAATAATAATATGGTATAGACGTAGAGTCTGTAGGATTGCCCCTGTATGAATACAGAAAACTTTAGATATGGGCTCGTATCAAGACACTGAAGAAGACTATTAGTGTGTAACCATACAATGGAGATGTGAGAGCTAGAGCAAAGGAAGTAAATGATCTGCATATTAAACACCTGGAATCTGAAGCCAATGTTCATCTTTAATATAAATGATTAAAGGGCTGTCACAGCCTGAGTTCTATAGCACGAGAGCCTGATTGAGGGTCATTAATATCACATGTAAAATCTAGAGCAACTATAACTGGATAAATGAAAATACCCATGGTTCGATGGGACCTGGAATCTAGAGTGGAGAGTATCATCAAGGAAGCCTAATGATGTCCAATTGAATAGGCATACAATCTATAGTAAGGGCTCCGAACACATGCAATGGATCTGTCAATGAATCTATAGCCATTAACTATATTAGAGTAAATATCTACGTATCTTACACATCTATAGAATGCTGTAGTAGGAAATGACTTGAAGGTCAAAAGCAACGGAAATGCCACCCACAAAACACCTCAGAACCGAAATGCGAAATCGATAGCATGTGGTGTGTAGCACATTGGTCCAAAGCAACAGGGGAAATGTGACCTAGAAAATAACCCCGGAACCAAGACAAGGAATCTATAGCATGTAAGCTGTAGCTTAGGCACTGGGTGCTATCCTGTTGAGCCATAGCAAAGGTGGTTAATTGGAGAGTGTATGATAATGTTTTGCCGAATGTAACCAGGTATGTATGAGGAATTTTACAAAAACCTATGTAATATAGGAAAAAATGACACCAATATGTTATTACTGTATATGCTATAGAGGATATGTCCTCACTCTTATAGCCTACATTCTATAGCACTCTGCTACTGAGAGCTGTGGACCTAGCATGCTTGAGCACAGTTCAGGCAAAGACCCTACTAATCTATAGCAAAAAGAAGTACTATGACTCATCCTAGACTCCAAGATTGATCAGTGCCATCATTGCAAACTGCAATATCTGGTATGTTGGGATGGTTACAAGGGCACCAATGAGGAATTGACTTGGGTTCTCACCACTGAAATCAATGCACCAGATCTCCTCACGGAGTTCCATTGTGCATATCCCAGTAAACCTGGGCCTTTTGAATGCCTTTAAAGCTTTATATTTTTTATGGTTTCTTTTGAACTGTCTTATGAAGACCTTCAATGTATCATTCAACTTCGCACTATGCCTCATTTTATGCTATTCTGGTCTCTGATTTTTTCAATCATGACATATGCATATCACTTCATCTCTCTGGCTTCTGTATTTTCAATGACATTTCATTTCACTTATTTGATTTTCATCTTGACCTCACTTCATATTTCATTGTCTATGTCTTTATCATTCATTCTGGCCTTCATTTTATTTACTTTCACTCCAGCCTCCATTTTTCATTTTTCATGCATTTTAATTTTTTGAAACAAAAAATTAATCTTAAAACTTTACAAATCTTCCATCTACAATTATTTTATGGCCTCCAGCTGGATCTCCAAAACCCTTCTATTTACATTCAATCTTCTAACTCCATCAACTCTACCATTTTATTCCTATCTTCCTCTTCATCAGCTTCTGCATCTGCATCCTCTTCATCCTCTATGACCTCTGCAGTTTCCTTCTCCTTTCCCTTGCCTTTATCTTTTGTGGCCTCCATGTTTCCTTCACCTTCATCAGCCACCAATTCTGCAATTTAATTAGTTATTGTTCTATAAGGTTCAAACCTCACTTACTTTCTTCACTTTCATCTCCTTTCACCAGAGCTCTGCCCTGAAGACTCTGGCATGGCTCAACAGCCTTGGCAGGCAAGTTCCCCTCCTGGTACATGTAGGAGTGGCAAGGGTGGTGACAGTTGGCAACATGGAGGTCTGCAGACTCCATGTACTCCTCAAAATTGGCCTCAATGCACTTCCAAAGTGCATCAGAGAACCCCTCACTGACATGGAGGGTGTATTCCTCCTTCTTGATGAGGCCAGTGTCCAGCTCCAACCCCTCAAGGTGCATGTGGTACCAGGCCAACATGTTGGCCTGGCACTGCATTGCCACCAGGAGGTGAGTGCTGAATGTGTTGACCAAACCAGGGAGTTCAAGCAAACCCCCGGTCTCCATGATGGCAGCCCTTACCTTCTGTGCCCTAGCCTTTACCTTGCTGCCCAACTCCTCCACAGCCCCCATCATGGGCCTCAGATCCACAGCATCCATTGATGGCAGCAAGCAATGCATCTTGACATTAGGGTTAGGGTTAAGGTTAAAAGAACAATATCCTTAAAAATTTATATTGGTGGCATGGCAGGGACAGGAAAGACATAGGTTGTGCATGCTATAAGCTGTTTATTCAATGAAATAGGCAAGGCAGATATGCTGAGGCTCACTGCTCCAACAGGAAATGTTGCAGTATTAATTGGTGGTACAACATATCATTCATTATTAGGCTTTCAGGAGTGAGATGAGGGAAGGACCTCTACTGCTGGATTGAGCAAAGTGAAAGAAAAGCTTATTCTCTGTAAATACCTCATTGATAAAGTTTCAATGTTGTCATCTAATGATATATATGACATTAATAAAAGATTATCAGCTGTATTCAACCATCAGGATACACCATTTGGTGGTGTTAATGTAATTGTATGTGGTGACTTTGCTCAATTGCCTCCAATAGGTGCCAAAGCCTTATATGAGCCCTTGCCATCTGGAACTAAGGGCAAAGCCAAATACATACTACCAGAAATGTGCAATAGGTAAAGAACTATGGCATTAGTTTACAACTGTTGTACTATTACAAGAAATATGAGACAGCTATCAATGAAAACTGAGGATAAAGATAATAGGATTGCCCTGGGAAATATGAGATACAGAGCTTTTACTGACAAGGATTTAAAACTATTATATTCATTATTATTACATAGAAATAATGGCAAGCAGAAACTAGAGAATGACTGTTTTATTAATGTATCTATTATAACTGCTAAGAAATGATACAGAGATAAGATTAATAATATGAGTTCATTACACTTTGCTCACCAAACCAAGCAGACACTGACTGATTTTTATTCTATAGATAGCTTATCTAACAGAAAGACAAGGTCTAATGCAAGAACAATTCATACAAAGGTAAAACCCATACAGCTTTTAATAATAAGATTCATCCAGCTGAACAATTTGCTCTATGGAATCTGCATCCAGATATGTCTGGTCATAAAGCAGGCATACTCTCATTATGCATAGGTCTTCCAGTAGTGATTAAGAAGAATGTTGCTACAGAGTTGTGTATGACTAATGGTGCAGAAGCCAATGTTGTAGGTTGGAAATCATATGAATGTTCAATGTGGGGCAAGAAAATAAACATAGTAAATGTCCTTTTTAACCCTAATATAATATAGGGTGGAGCAACTGGGTGGCTGAGACAGGAGTTTCATGAACTAGAAATGCTGGATGAGATCACACACTTGAGAAATAGTGGCACTTTGTACCTATCTGTTAAAGGTGAATTGAGGACAGCTTTGAGAACTACCTTCAGGCCATGGAGAGGATCTAAGACTCTTCCAAGTCATGTTCATCACTCTCTCAAAGTTTAAAATGGCTGGGAAGAATCTTTTCCTGAAAATCTGGATGAACAGTCAATGTCTGAAGTTTTAGATGGTAAGGAAGCAGATGATATTGATATCCAGGCTCTGGGCAACAAGAGAAAATTTGAAGGTATTGACAACATGAGAAAGAACTTGAAGGGTTCACTATTACCTTCTAGGAGGTATAAAAAGAGTAAAGAGCCTGAAGATAGTGATGAAGATATGGTAATAGAAAGTGGGATTGATAAGACTATGCTGAATTCTGGATTTCAGTGACAAGAGAATTCATGTGCATTGGATAGCTTATTTACTGTCCTACAAGGTATCGCAATTCAGATCACAGATTCACATATTTCCAGTTTTGCTCCCTCGAATCCCTTTATATCTCAACAGGTTTTGAATTAATAAGAAGTAAGGAATGTACTCCAGAGGTCATATGGGAACAATTGTGGGACCAGCTGATAACAAAATTTGGTTGAAGGTCCTATGGAAGACATTTACCTGGTCTGGTACTTTTTAAATTTTTGAAGATGTTTCTAGATAGCTTGCAGCCTTTATATTGCAAGGAATTACATTGCATGCTATGCAATAGAGTAGAGTGGATTACAGATATATATCATTAATAGCACAAATGTAGGAAACAATAGTTTATCACCAGCAGTCTACAATGATTGGGAGGATATACAGGTACTCTTAAACATCTCACTACACAGCACATCCAACAAAGATGCAGAGGATGTCAAAGGACATTGAAACCCACTCAAGGGAGGTTTTACCAGATCCCAACCATGTTTGGGATATCTTTGGATGGTATTAAATCTGCATCAATTGGTGAGAGAATAGAATTGTATGATTTAGAGAAAAATCCACATATGATGAAATTAGGAGGTATTATATACTATAGTCCAGGTCATTTTACATGTCACATAATTGGTAAACATAATAGTGTGTATTATAATGACGGTATACTCACAGGAAGCAATTGTATATATGAAGGAAAACTGTGTTCCTTTTCATTTGAGAGTGTATGGGGGAAGAGGGGTAAAACAGCAGCGCAGCAATCTACTTCAAACTTTAAAATTTTATTCAATAGTCTTAAAAGGGAGCCGTATTTGCCGGGCTTTGCCACGGCCTACTTTGGATATAACGTAATGGGAAAAACGAAGTCGGTAAAGATGTGAATAAACAGCCCATCAACGCCTCCGCTGAAGTCTCAGATGCCGGATACGTTGCTGGGGCAGAGAACAGGAGAGTGGGGTCGAGAGGGAGATGACGCGTTGCCCGATTACATAAGCGTGCGACTGAATAGTTGCGACGAAAAGGAGTAGATATTTGATATAATATTACCATGTCTGCTAGAAATCGTGTAAACATTATTCTCTTCACTGCGCAGAAGATTTGAAAAACATATTTGGCACTGAGGCCATGCTATGGGCATGTTAACGTCGAAAAAGTCCGAAAAGCGCCAAAAATCCTTACCGTGGAACTGCGCGAACTGACCTGACGTAGGAATAGGTAATGGTCGTGGGCATCTGCATGCGCTCGGATAAGTCAAATCACGTCTCCATGAAAAGACGATACCCGCCGTCGTACCTCCTTTAGGAACCGTAAATATTGAATCAGTCCGGACACGTCTTAAGCACCTGGGAGAGTGCGGTCCGGAACCGGCTAGAAGCTAAGTATATATAACGAAGGACTGGTAAGGGAGCCAGTAATCCGTTGAGCATCAGGAAAGCTGGCAAATGCTACAGAGGCTATATAGCGTCCATAGAGATTGTAGCCTCTGTAATTTATGTACACTATGGTAGTCTCCATAGCTTCCATGGAAGTCATACTATTTTGTGCTAGCATAGCAGCTGCAGGTACTACAGACATCTATGCAGTGAGCTATAGAATCTATATTCTCAGTAGGCATGCCTAGATATTTATTGGTTATTCTTATTCATTAAATACAATAATTATCATGGAGAATTATGCAGTACTTTGACCAAAAATCAAAGATATATATTTCGTATTTAAATACATGAATTAGTTCTAGCAACTAGTAACTGCGGCAGTTAGCATACAGAGCATGGGAGGATTAGAAAGGAAGAAGAATATAGCACAGTTTTCGAACCATAGTATCTGCTGGTATAGCACATATCTGTTCATAAAAAGGGAGGATGTTTAAGGCAGTTCCACAAACATTCGGAAAAGAGAGACATACCCCAGAATTCATCGCTGTGTTGTTGTGCTATCTTCCTCCATCATCTTCAATCTCTCGTCGTGGTGCCTTAAGCCAGCTGAATCGCTATATGATTGGCTCGTAAATATGACTGACAGTGGTCAACAGGAACATACCTAAGGCTGAGAAGCTCTCTCAGAAATCCATCTCTAATGCTGCCTCTTCTAAATCATGGTCAGTTGCTAAAGCCTAGACATAATGATGCAAGAATTGCTGTGGATGAATTAGTCTGGAGGTGATCAACCAAAAGATAAACACTAGTGTAGACTCACTGATGACGAGGAGACTTGACTCCTTGACTGACTAGTTCCTGTGGTAACTTTAATGTATTACAGAAGCAGGATAGAGAATAAGCACACGTACCTTGGTTTGCAGTCAGGATGTCTCAAACGGGCGGATACATGCAGCTGAGGCAGTAGTAAGAGGATGTCATGGTGGAACGAAGCCAAGTTGTGACAAGGGACCTGGCGCTCATAATTGTTCAAACCAGCAGTGTTCGTTTACCGGTCAGTAGCGAGAGCTGGCGACGGTAACAAGGCGATATTTACATAGACATTTGCTAGCTTGTGTAGTGCTGCGGAAAAATTAGGCGCCGTTGCCTGTTTTCCTGATGAGAGGCAATCAGATAGAAAAGACTATGTATATAAGTGAAATAATACGAAGCATTAGTTCTCAACACTCATCGAATACTCAGCTTGACGTAGGCGGATTATTCTCATTCACGAATCGCTCTGATGTGCTCGAAAAAGAGGGTAGACCGGAGGAAGATACTTTATTCGGTTTTTAATCTATATATCTATAGAAAAATAGAACGGAAGAAACGGAAGAAACGGAGATGGGATTGATAGGATACAATAAATTCTGAATTAAATCGATGGATGTGAAACGGACAAGAAAAGAAAAGAAAAAATCGTAGACATAGCTCGAGAAAAAATGACCGTGCCAAGTGGCAATCCCGCGCTCTCGTCCAATCACGTCGCCTCCCTTCGACAATATATAGCTAGTCACCTGGGAGATCGTCCAGCCCTCAAGGACTCTA
Source organism: Sphaerobolus stellatus SS14 (assembly GCA_000827215.1). Taxonomy (NCBI): domain Eukaryota; kingdom Fungi; phylum Basidiomycota; class Agaricomycetes; order Geastrales; family Sphaerobolaceae; genus Sphaerobolus; species Sphaerobolus stellatus. Next base: position 718,770 of record KN837095.1, on the reverse strand, counting down.
GGGGTCCCCAGTCCCCCAGTTCTCGACCAGGATCCATTGTATGTCTCAGACCGGCCGACATCGATGGCGGAGGTTGGGCAGAGGGCGAAAGTGGACAGGGGACGCGGATTTCCAATGTAACATTGGGACTGACTGACGGAATAGCCCTTTCTAGTCAACGACGATAGGAGAGAGAGATGAAGGGGAGAAGGACTGAGGATAACGACACGGTGTGTGAGAACTGATGCCCCGCGATTGGCCCTTGTTGAGTGGTGACGTCGCGAGGTTCCTTGTTAATTGTGCGATTCGGGATTTCGGTCGGCCTGGACCTCTGTAATCCTTATCCTCTTGATTGTGCGTTTTCGGTCGTCGAGAGTTGTAGCCGGAATATCCTTAGTACTCAGAATAAAAGAGAGTTTGATTTTATTAGTAATTTCGCTGTTAAAAGTCTTGACATGTTCAACAATGGAACGAAAATGAAAGAAACATCAAAATGGCCACAAGCGGGGGTTTCTACGTATATGCCGTATGACCCTACCACAGTGGGACCATACCGTCTTCCGTGTTACAGTTCTGGAACGGGCCCGGCGACTCGCTGACCCGTACGCTTGGGATAACGCGGTTAGTAGCCACACTATCTATCAAAGATCTGTCAATTGACATAGCCTTCATCATTCTTGAGTTAAAGAAGCATGATCATCAATGATGGTTCCCACCGATTGACGACGTTATTCGCAGCCGGAAAGCGGGGGAACCTATGAACGTAGTTAAAAACGCAGACCGAAACAAGCGCTTATTAGGTCAGCTCTCCCACACGTCAAGGATTTCACCGGGCGATTACCTTTTTAGGTTGGCTACATGCACAAGTAATACATCCAATCACATGTCGCTAGTAGTGGTTTGGCCTAATGGTTTAGCGTGTTACTGTGGTATTTGTTGGTTAGGGTGTATGGTTCAACTCCCAGGGTTCTAATTTTTATATAGGGTTACAACATACTGAGTGTATCTTGCCTTTCAAGAGGCCGAAACATTCATTGAAAAAATAGAAGATTATTAGTTATATTATTTCTTTTTCCCTAACTACTTGTTTTCAAACCATTAAGTTGCTACACTCCTTCTCCACAAGCTGTAAAGGCGACGAAATCGTCTCTATACTTCAAGTTGCCACATATACACTAGCTCCGAGTCACTGTTCCTCTGTAAGTATATGTTTCTCACAAAACATTTGGGTCTCTCGAGAGCTGTAAAACTATTGATACTTTCTAAAATGAAGAACAACCGAAAAACAATTGTCACCTAAGGAAGTTTCAGTAAGAATGAAATAACTTCACACTGTTGCGCCGAAGTCACACTGCGGCAACACTAATTGGTGGCAGGCTGCAGCCAACTAAGAGTACTTATTGTACCAATGGATCCTAGCTCAAGAGGGAGTTAACAACGTGGCTTCCGGACTTTATGGCTTTCGCCCGAGTACTTATCCTGACATCACCATTTTTTCGAGTATTTTATTTTATTTGTTTGGATTCACAAAATATCATCAAAAATATTTATTAAACATGATATATAAATATATTCTACATTACATTCTGTTCACGATTCTTCGAGCTCACCCAGCCAGTCTGTCAGCCGGCGAATTCTCAGAATGCTTAGCTCAGCAAGCGCCCGTTTCGGTCTGCGTTTTTAAGGTCACCCGGAACCTATCGCTAAAAGGACGAGGGGAAGCTAATTTGAATGGGTACACAGGGCGCTAAAAAATGACTCTCATGGCTGACACGAGGGGACAATGGACGCCTTCTTTCAGCTAGCTAGAGCATCGATGGTGCGGCTATTATAGGATCCTACGGAAGCCATGCTACTCTAAGATATCGGCAAGCTGGATCATGCACACCTAAGCGCCGGCCAGAGGTCGACGGCACGCAACCGATGTTGCACCGACCACAGATAAAAATAAAAATAATTAAAACCGTAGAATATTAGGGATGATGTTAGGCACATTTCTATCATTTTACTTTCCTTAAAATTGTCATAATAAAAATGTTATTTACAAAAGAAAATTATTTCTTCAGAAAAGGTAGAAAACTCCTTTTGAGCCATTTGGAGCATTTTGTCTTTTGGGCTTGGAAGATTTTGGCTGCTTAAATAAGCACTTAGTGCATGCTTACATGGGTGCTAAGCAAACTCTGAAGGGCACTGTGGTGAGATCAGTCCACAACAAACAGATTTTGAATTTTTCTTCATTCTAAACACTTTCCAAACCTTCAATACTTTCAAACTTGATGGGTAGACATAAAAAGGGAGTACAGGCAAGGCTGAATAATCTGGGGGATTATGCCCAGAAGGTATGTGGTCCCATTTCACTCACAGGCCATCTTTGCCAAAATGCATTACCAAGTGCTTCCCTTGATGAACAATGAGGCAGAAATGGAAAAGAATGTTAGAGCTTGTTTGGACAAGGTTGATATAGAAATAATTTGGAGGTAATAATAATTTTCTTGCCACAATCTAGCTACTTATGGTATAATTCAGATTTCCAAATTGGTCAGCATGGTTTATGGATGCTTATAGGCATGGCTTGACTGGAGCTCAGGCTGTTTGGGCAAATAAAAAATATAGGGGACACAGGGTTCTTCCAAACACTATTATGAAAGAGTTGGACATAGCTAATTGTATTTCATTGATCTCTTAGAAATATTCTCTTCAGTATTTACAGGCTGCAACCCCAGAATTAATTGGGGGTTAGGGTAATTCGGAAAATTTTGCCACCTTAACCCTAACCCTAGTGCTTAGTAAGCGGGCGCTTAAGTGCATGATCCAGCTTGCCGATATCTTAGTGCTACGCCAGGGGTTGATACTATGATTGATGGAGACGATGGAGAGTCATTTTTAGCGCTCCGTGTACCCATTCAAATTAGCTTCCCCTCGTCCTTTTAGGTATAGGTTCCCCCGCTTTCCGGCTGCGGATAACGTCATCAATCGGTGGGAACCATCATTTAATGATCATGCTTCTTTAATTGAATGATGGAGACTATGTCAATTGACATATCTTTGATAGATAGGTATATAGAGAATGTATTCGATCTTTACCACTCGATAAGATCCGAATCGGCAATTTGGCCTAATCCGGACTGATCTCCAGTCGCTTCCGGCGCCGTTCGCTCTCGTACTGTCAGCCCCCAAGGAACCGCCACATAAATTCACATAAATTCACATAAATTCTTAGTATATACTGATTGCAAGTTAACTCATGTTGAGTTGAAATAGACGAAGTCGGCGTGCCTTTGGTCCTGTGGCCGGTCTCTCAGCCGCTGATAATATTTCCTTATTCTCAACAAAAGAGATGTAAATACAATAGCTATGTATAATAAATATAAATTACATCTTATTCCCCCACTGTTGAGCCTGAACACATAGACTATCCGTCAATCAACCGCCCACCATCCTGTCCGGAGATGTACGGCGCTAGTGTGAGTCTAAGTCATCATTGGCCCAAGTGGGCACTTGAAGGTGGGGTTGGTAGGTAGCTGGTTTGAGGAAAGGGATTGTAGGGTGAATTCGATTGGAATGAAGGTTGAACATCATTCGTACGCCATGGTATCTGTTCTTCAATATATAGTGTTGATACTCTATGCTATTCCCATGCACAATGGCGTTCTAATCAGTCCCCATGGCCTCAAGAAATGCTGCGAGTCCCGCCGTATGATATGGGAGTGCTGGTGCGGCATGTACACCCCCAATCCTGTTTTTATTTAGTTCCACTCAGAATTTGGTTTCATTTATGACTTGATTGTAAGTAATGATTTTTAATGTTAGAAAAGAAACTTATAAGCATTCTGCAGTTTGCTTCAATGACAGATATTTCACTTGCTACCCAGAGGAATGCAGTGCGTCGAACCTCGGATTAGTCAATTTTGACTCTACTCAGACCGTTCATTTCCTTAAAATCTCATTCATCATTGCTACCTTCAGTGATTTCTCAGGTATGTCACAAGATACCCTTGTGCACTACCGTTTTGTTTACTTTCTTGTGCTTAACTTGCGTGAATGGGCACCTACTAAACTGTTGTCTGATATGCTCAAAGTAAATAGTACAAAACGCAGATAAATGTCCACTATCCACCGCAGTTTTTGCCTGGCTGAATTATGAGTTGGCGGCCAATAAACGTCAACGTACATACAGTGAGGACAACCGGAGAATGAGCGCTTATACAGGCTTGAAATCCAACGGTCGAGAGGTTTCAGGGGGACTATTCGCGCCGGCTCGCGTTTTCTGGAACCAGCTTCGGAGATCATCAGATCTCGCTTGGAGTGGTAACGATCAACTCTACACTGCCTCACTGCGGCCTCGTGTGTTCGATCTATTCTTATATAATGATATACAGTAACAGCTTACAATCTCACTTGACCTTTTCGTGATTGTTCTCTGTACCAAGTAACACCGACTCAGCTCATATCAAATTTGACTGCAAATGACCAAGTGAGTACTCTGAAGTCATTTTTTTTTTCAAGCGCACTGAATTATAGTCCAACAATTAGGATCCATCTTCACGGTGAGAAATACTTTTGCTTCGAGTGAGTGGTGACTCACCCCTACACAGACGTAGCCCTTGCGCCGTTAACAACCGACACAAGCATTATTTTGGACAACATGCAACTAGTGGTGAAGGTTCTCGTTGGAGATAATATAATCTTTCAATCAAGTCCCTTGGCAAGACCAAATGATAAAGACTCTTGGATGTTCAAGATCAAGTCTGACATGTGAGCTTCTTGTCAATGACACATCATTCATCCCTCTCAATAACATTTCAAGGCCGGGAGATTATTCTCTTTTCATTATTGACATATCAGGTTCTAGTGGTGACGGCACCTCAAATTTCCATCTTCAACCTGTTGAGGTTGATCCCAGAGTCATCATAACTAAATCAGACCAAAATCAGTGTAAGCATCTATCTCTCTTCCAGGATTCAGGGTGGCGGCAATAACCATACAAATAGGTTTTTCATTTTCTAAGCAAATCAACCTTGCAAACCAGAAGGAATCAACCTTCCAGATCTGGGCTAACTTCACAATTGAAGATACTTTAGGTGAGAGATTTAACAGCCGAAAGAAAATAGTGCTCATCCTTTGATAGCTTTCCCACTTGATCCCCTCATGATGAGCAAGGCATTGGTAGATGTCCTGAAAAGGGATATACCACTTAGCAGATGCAGACTGGCCAATGTCTATGAGGGTGCCCTGTGTCTTAAGAACTCAGACCCAATGAGGTCCCACTTGCTTGATCTCATTGGCGATTTTCATTGGAAACAATATCAGGTTTATCATAGTGAACATGATCTCAACAAGGCAGTTGATGCATATTATCAAGCATGTCAAGGCAGCCTTTGGGATGACACTCAGGCAATGCTCTATGTGTCTAATTATGGCAACTCGCTCCTCAGACGATTTTGGCAACTTGGAGACATGACTGATCTTAATCAGTCTGTCCTCAAGCTTCAGGAGGCTGTCCAGCTGACTCCTGATGAGCACCCTGACAAGCCATCAAGGTTGAACAGCCTTGGGAATTCACTCCTCACACGGTTTGAACACCTTGGAGATATGACTGATCTCAATCAGTCTGTCCTCAAGCTTCAGGAGGCCATCCAGCTGACTCCTGATGGCCACCCTGACATGCCATCTTTGTGGAGCAACCTTGGGAACTCACTCCTCACACGATTTGAGCAACTTGGAGACATGATTGATCTCAATCAGTCTGTCCTCAAGTTCCAGGAGGCTATTCAGCTGACTCCTGATGGCCACATGAACAAGCCAGCTTTGTTGAACAACCTTGGTCTCTCACTTCTCAGACAATTTGAGCGACTTGGAAACATGACTGATCTCAATCAATCTGTTATCAGGTTCCGTGAAGCAGTCCAGCTGACTCCTGATGGCCACACTGACAAGCCATCAAGGTTGAGCAACCTTGGTCTCTCACTCCTCAGACAGTTTGAGCAACTTGGAGACATGAATGATCTCAATCAATCTGTACTCAAGAAACAGGAGGCTGTCCAGCTGACTCCTGATGGCCACCCAGACAAGCCATCAAGGTTGCACAACCTTGGTCTTGCACTCTTCAGACGGTTTGAGCAACTTGGAGACATGACTGATCTCAATCAGTCTGTTCTCAAGATAGAAGAGGCTGTCCAACTGACTCCTGATGGCCACCCTGACAAGCCATCAAGGTTGACAAACCTTGGGAACTCACTCCTCACACGGTTTGTGCAACTTGGAGACATGACTGATCTAAATCAGTCTGTCCTCAGGAAACAAGAGGCTGTCCAGCTGACTCCTAATGAGAACCCTGGCAAGCCATCAAGGTTGAACAACCTTGCTATCTCACTCCTCACACAGTTTCAGCAACTTGGAGACATGAATGATCTCAATCAGTCTGTCCTCAAGTTCCAGGAGGCTGTCCAGCTAACTCCTGATGATCACCCTGACAAGCCATCTTCGTTGAACAACCTTGGGAACTCAATTCACACACGATTTCAGCAACTTGGAGACATGAATGATCTCACTCAGTCTGTCCTCAAGTTCCAGGAGGCTGTCCAGCTGACTCCTGATGGCCATCCTTCCAAGCCATCAATGTTGACAAACCTTGGTCTCTCACTCCTCACACGGTTTGAGCAACTTGGAGACATGACTGATCTCAATTGCTCTATACTCAAGAAGCAGGAAGCTGTCCAGCTGACTCCTGATGGCCACACTGAAAAGCCATCAAGGTTGAACAACCTTGGTCTCTCACTCCTCAGACGGTTTCAGCGACTTGGAAACATGACTGATCTCAATCAGTCTGTTCTCAAGTTCCAGGGGGCTGTCCAGATAACTCCTGATGATCACCCTGGCAAGCCATCTTTGTTGAACAACCTTGGTCGCTCACTCCTCAGACGGTTTGAGCGACTTGGAGACATGAATGATCTGAATCAGTCTGTCCTCAAGTTCCAGGAGGCTGTCCAGCTGACTCCTGATGGCCATACTGACAAGCCATCAAGGTTGAACAACCTTGGGAGCTCACTCATCAGACAATTTGAGCGACTTGGAGACATGACTGATCTGAATCTGTCTGTCCTGAAGTTTCATGAAGCTGTCCAGCTGACTCCTGATGGCCACACTGACAAGCCATCAAGGTTGAACAACCTTGGGAACTCACTCCTCACACGGTTTGAGCAACTTGGAGACATGAATGATCTGAATCAGTCTGTACTCAGGAAACAGGAGGCTGTCCAGCTGACTCCTGATGACCACACTGACAAGCCATTAAGGTTGAGCAACCTTGGGAACTCACTCCTCATACAGTTTGGGAGACTTGGAGACATGGTTTATCTCAATCAGTCTATCCTCAAGTTCCAGGAGGCTGTCCAGCTGACTCCTGATGGCCACCCTGGCAAGCCATCTTTGTTGAACAACCTCGGTTTCTCACTTCTCACAAGGTTTCAGCATACACAGTCGCATGAAGACATGGTGAATGCATCATCAGTATACTCTTCTGCAGCCCATGCAGAATATGGTACTCCATTTGCACGGCTTACTGCAGCACGTTTTTGGGCAGCATGTCTTCATTTATCCCCCTCCTCATCACCAAGTGCTATTTTAGCTCCATATCATATTGCTATTCCACTCTTATCTCAAATGGCTTGGCTTGGATCTTCCTTACCAGATCGCCACCACCAGATCATGCAAGCAGGCAATGTAGTTCTTGAAGCAGCAGCAGCAGCACAAAAATTTGGGGATCCTATTCAGGCTGTTGAGTGGCTTGAACAAGGTCGATCTGTGATTTGGGGTCAACTTCTTCAGCTTCGCACACCACTAGATGATCTTGACATGCAAGAACCAGAACTGAGTCAACAACTGAAGCTAAACTCCTTCCAGCTTGAGATGGCAGCTTCCAGTCAGAATTCTACTGATGAGGTCAACCCATTCCAAGCTGATATGCAAAATATAATGCCTTTGAAAAAAGATATGGCACAACATGGCTATGAATTGGCTGTTGAAAGAAGTCAACTCTTGAACAAGATACGAATGTGTCCAGGGTTTGAGCGATTTTTGCTCCCTAGACATATCACAGAGCTGACTCCAGCTGCATCTTATGGCCCAATTGTTATCTTGAACTATTCACTGCAAGATAACATGTGTTATGCATTAATTCTCCACCCCAATGTCCTTGACAATGTCTTACCTCTCAGGCTAGAATTGTTTCCTGCCCTCCGAGCACAAGTCTTGTATGACAGGTTGCAAAAACTACTGCATGAACATGGTAGAACTATCTCACAAAATGGCCCAAGTGAAGTGATAGCAGGAGGCACTCCTCATGCTAGAAATAATTCTGTTGTATCAGAGTCACAGAAGATTGAGGAAATTCTAAGAAAGCTCACCCGAGACAGGGAAGATACACCAATTTGGGAGAGTGCCCTTGGTCAAGAATTCAAGGCAATTCTTGCTGATTTATGGGAGAGGGTTGTTAAACCTGTTCTCAATGCATTAGCACCTATGGTATGCACCTTTTCCCATTAGCAAAGCTCACATTACTTATATAATGAATAGAATCCATCAGCAAAAGTCAAACCCCATCTATGGTGGTGCCCTACTGGTCTTCTTTCCTTCTTGCCACTGCATGCAGCAGGTCTATACCATAACAATGCACCACTTGGTTCAAAGTTGTCAGATTTTGTAATATCATCCTATACCCCAACATTGTCTGCACTCTTGGATAGGGTGACCTCACTTCAACCACAACCTCAGAGGATGCCAAAGCTGTTAGCTATTGCTCAACCTTCATCTATTAGCCAAATTTCCCTTCCTGGAACACTTACAGAGATTAAGGAAATTGAACAAGCAGTCAAAGGAGTGCTTACCATTAAGACCCTTGTTGAAGGAAATGCAACTCTTGACAAGGTTGTTGAGGAATTGAAGACAGCAACTTGGGTACATTTTGCATGCCATGGAGTACAGAATCCTACACATCCACTTAAAAGTGCCCTTCTTTTAGCAGACAATGATAGATTGACATTGGCAAAGCTAGCAAGTCTCAAAATGCCTCGTGGTAGCCTTGCTTTTCTTTCTGCTTGCCAGACTGCAAAGGGTGATGAAATACTTTCTGATGAAGCTGTTCACCTTGGTGCAGGGATGCTTGTTACTGGATTTGAGGGGGTAATAGGAACTATGTGGTCAGTTACTGATCGAGTTGCACCTCAAGTGGCCAGAGATGTATACAGGTATCTCAAAGAGTCAAATCTAGACATTACAGAGGCTGCACATGCATTGCAGTTGGCTGTAGAAAATGTTAGGAAAGATAGCATATCAGAAGAAAATGCATGGTTTATATCATGGGTACCATTCATCCACATTGGAAGATGATACAAGAGGTATATAGGCTGTCTTGTAGGTTATATTCCATGTATCATTTGCTGCCTGACACATTCTGTAACCTGGGGGGAATATATAATTCTGAGAGGGTTCAACTGATTAGTCTGATTTTTTGATGGGATAAAGGTGGTTAAGTAAGCCCCCTTTCAGTAGTTCAGTCTTCGAGGTATGAATGTTTTGAAAATGATTGGGAAAGAGAAAACACAATAACTTAATGGGGGAATCTATTTTGGCCCCTAGCTATCAGATATGATATATTGATCATTTTTTCACTTCTGTTAGTGATTATTTGGGAAATTGATACTTCCTCACTTGAACAAAAGTGGACAGCTTGCCTTGAGAGGCAAAAGAGTATTTTATACTGAGGTCCCTGACATTTAAAAGATGGGAGATAGCTTTCTTGTTCTCCAAGTGTACTAAAATATTAAACTCATTCATTGGATAGATTTCTATTCCATTTACAATGTCACCCTACTCATCTTTTTTCCTTTTGCTTTTGACTCAATTCTTTGGATGAGTTACATGCTAGTTTGTAAAGACGGTGTCTTTACTTTGGTTCGCTATTCACACCTGTGCAATGACTGTTTACAATGATATGTATTCAGTTACTATATAGTACAGGTATGGGTTAAGCTGGTTGGCACTAGTCGCCGACCCAGTATTATATACTAGAAAGTTACGTAAGGTATATATACTTATGTAATAATATTATTATGTAACTAAGCGGACGCATAAATGCATCCATAGGAGTCCATAAGGACTTAGTATAATTGACATGAAGCCAATTCATTGTATTGTACTAATATATACAATAGATGCATATATGCGTCTCGGGATAAATAATTCCCTTACACCCTCCCCTTTTTGACTGAGTAGGTAGGCCTACTCAAGATTATCCGCATATAATTCCATGGTGAGTTCCGCAGTGGACTCGTGGATAGTTCCCTGGGGAGGTAAGCTATCAAAGTAGCTTATACGTGCCCGTAGTTCTTGGGCATCAGTAGGGGGGCAAGCAAAGGAGCCTCCTTCTCCATAATCTAGCCTATCAGCTAGAGATGATGAGCCAACAGGAGGCTGGCTCAGAGTAGGTTCAGGATCAGAAGCATCCTGATCCATAGGTTCCCCCACGCTCAGGGGAATATAGTAAGGGCTCTTCTGCACGAGGGGGAGCAAGTCATCATGAACGCGAAATTGGTTCATGATGCCTCCTTTCAACGAGGCGATCTCGTTGGCTCGGAGTTGGGAGCGAAGAGTTACTTCGTTCCATATTGTCTTTGTCGCTCGTCAGACAAAGTAAGGCTCGAGTTTATTTCGAGCCAAGTCGGGGGTGACCCCAGCATCACAGCCCAACCAGTAGGTGAAGGCTTTCCTATCGAATTTTTGGTTGCGATGTATCTTGTACCTCGCAGGGATAGGACTGCACAGGAATGGGCTGTCATTCCCCTTCCACTGACCAGCGATCATCTGGTCCCATTTTCCTACAGTGGAAAATATGGATTGGAGCAGGACCTCTGCTTCCGCACCACGGAACTTGAGCTTAATCAAGTTAAGCCAATACCAAATGTTGGCATCGTTGACGTTGATATGTACACCTTCTAGTTGAAGGTCTCGAGGAATCCCAGAGGGATTTGCATTAAATGTCTGGACAACATTTATCATCCAGTTGGGGTCATCTGGACGGACCATGAGACCCCTGGGAAGGCCAGGCAGGGATTGGCATACTTGTCGATGCGGAATATGACCGCAGTATGGTCCGCGGACTGCTCATGAGGTTGCAGGGCTCTACCCTCAACGTAGAGCCTGCGCATCTTGGAGTCATGGACATCGCACTCCATGACCCAGTCAGACACGCCTCTGAGTGCGGGCTGATCCCAGCGTTCAGCCCGTGATTTACCCAACGGCCTGGGTAATACTCCAGTGATGGAGGCGGGAGGATCAGCGATGATCCTCTTTGGTGTTGGGGGGAGGCGAGAGCCTCCAATAGCAGGAATGCCTGCTTCATGAATGACCTTAGATTCGTTCCGATGTGACTTGCCCACAGGGCGGGCAAGTTTGGCAGTGGGGCGTATGGGCATGTCCTGAGGAATCTCCTCAGGCAAGGTAGGAAGACCCCCATGGTCTTCATCATCGTCCTCGCTGTCCGACATGGGGATGTCGCCAATACGATACCCATTACGGGTCACCCAGTCATCATTTTTTCCATAGAGGGCATATCGTGCCCTCCCAATGTAGTAATCAAGCTCCTTTTGAAGGTGCTTGTTTTCGAGGATGAGCTCCTCGGTTTTGGGTAATTCGTTAGAATTACTCTTGAGTTCTTGGAGTTGGGCCTCCAATGATTGAACCTGGTCGCCCAGGTTCTTGACGGTTACTCAACGGGCATCGAGTTTTTTGTAGAGCTCATTCATTTTTGCTCTACAATCTTCAGCCTTCGTCTCGGCTGATTGTGTTTTTTCTTTGAGGGTGTTGTAGTCCTCTAGTAGACGATAATAATCGTCTTGGTACCTGACCAGTTCAGGCCAGGCTTTGGCCACAGTGTGGCTAACGTCCTTCTCAGAGAGGCAGATCTCGTATGACCTTTTGGCGGCCATACAGTGGGATGCCGAAGCATTGCAGATGGAGCAACCCGTCTTATGTTTGATTGCAACGAATCCTGGAACGGATTCGATGACCCATTCAGTGGATGGGTCTAGTTTGAATGCCTGTAGGGCACTCATGGTGTTGGTGGATGGATCCACCTGCATGGGAGCATTTTGCTTGTTATCCATTGTGATGGATACTGGTTAAGACCGTTTAGGGCGTCTTGCAAATTTAGGCCTCGTGTAAGCGGGATTTGAATATTTTTATTGGCTTGCCGTGTATCAGCAAGCTGGCCAGATGCCTGGTGACACAGCACCTTAGTTCAGTAATTGGCTGAACATCACATGGATTATGCATGATCGTGACGCCCTCATTAGTGGCGTCGAGGCAATTGCCGGGGATTATCAATCCCATGAATCTTGAGGTATCTCTCGAGAGCTTCTAATTTGTTGCATTCATACAATGGTTCCCAAGTGACATCGCCTAGCGTCCACTTGACCTGGAAGTCAATCTTCCCTTTATTGGTCCATCGGTGATCAATAAACTCATCGATGAACCATTCATTTTCGTCGCTCTTCCCTAGTTCGTACAAGGCATTTACTTCCCTATTGGCAAATCGTTCATCATCGTTCTCAATATGAGAACGAATCAGCTTCATGTGGAATGTCGGTATAACAGGTTTATATCCTTAGTTCACACCGGTGACTAACTGAACTCTTATATATTAGAGTAAGGTAGTACAAGTTGGTATGAGTAAAAGATATATGCCGGCGTCTAATGCGCCGGCATGCTAAATACAAGCTGTTGTGGACATTTATGGTGTCCACACTAATTATAGCTACATCTCTGATGTAGCGCATACAACTAATAATTATTAGTTGTTTATTATATTACATATATACTATCCGTACATATATATATATAATGATATAACAGCATATGTCTGTTACAGTCGGATGTATCCAATGTTTTATTAATTCTGGAGGTAATTCCAGACCGACGGTAGACTTGTTATTGTCTACCCTAAGGACCTTGTAAGGTCCTATGTATTTGGGGATGAGTTTTCGCGCTCGTCCTTTGGGCATACTTAGGTTTGCTGTGGATAAGCAGACAAGATTGTCTACTTTGTATATAGGAGGTTCTTTCCTATGCCTATTGGCGAAGTGTGTCTGTTTCATGCACTTTTCAATAATAGCATCATGTGCTGCTATTAGATTCCACTTCGCTTGTTCAGCGAATTGTTGGATACCTCAGTAGTTCGAGGTCATAGTCGTATTGACTGAAATGCAGGGCATATACTTGTATATTAATTCGAATGGTGCGAATCCGGTAGTCGCACTAGTGCTACTGTTGATGGCAAATTCTACCATCAGGCATTTTTCAGCCCAATCCTTTTGGTCGTCTTTGACCATGGCTCGGAGTATCTGAGCAATAGAAGGATTGGCTCATTCTGTGGCACCATCCATTTGAGGGTGAAATGCTGTTGACATTAACAGCTTGGTTCCTAGGAGTCATTGTAACTCCTTCCAGAAAATTGAAGTAAACTTCGAGTCTCTATCAGATATGATAGAGGTTGGTAGTCCATGTATGTGGACTACCTCTTGGAGGTAGATCCAAGCTACCTCCTTGGCTGTTACAGTGGTCTCTGTTGGGACCAAGTGCGTCTGAGACGTCAGACGACCTATTATAACTAGTAAATAGTCATGCCTGTTGGATACTGGTAGTGGTCCAACGAAGTCCATACCAATAGATTCCCAAGGTTGTTTGGGAATCGGTAGGATATGTAGAAGCCCAGTAGGCCTCTGATTGCTAGACTTGATTGTCTGGCATTTTCTGCAGGAGCTGCAGAATGCTTCTATACCAGCTGTCATTGACGGCCACCAGAAGGTTCCTTGAATGTATTTCAAGGTTTTGAACGGACCAAATTGTCCTATTGTTTGGTGGGCTTGGTCGATCAGTACTTTGCTGATCTTCCTCCCCCTCCAAAGAGCGTTCCTTGGGACACATACAACTGAATGAGCAAGGCCGTTCTTAGTCCAAAGGAGCTCTTCCTTTAGCACAAATCGCGGATGTGCTTTCACATCCTGTAGTACCCTTGAATAGAGGGTATCATTGGTATATGCAGGGATGAATACCAATTTTAAGTCGATATCAGACTCGACTCTAGTTCTGAGTGGTATGCCATCTGCGCCAGAATCTATAGCGAGGACATCATCATTGTCCTCTAGTTGAGGAAGCACTGTTGCTTCCAGTGTAGATGAAATCTGGTTCATCGCATTGGCTTCCAGGATTCTGTCTTCCTGGATCTCCAAGAGACGCTGTGAACGTCACAGAGCATTCGTGCGGATTTGAACTGCACGTTCCATTGGGAGCATATCTCCCTCGGGATCAAGTTTTCGATCCATATCAACAAAGTTTACTTCGTCGCAATGATCTGATAATAGATCAAATTCATGGTAGCACAATAATGCATCTGCAACCCGATTGCATTTGCCTGGAACGTGTAATGTCTTGTAATTAAAACGAGACAGGAACTGCATTCATCGCACTTGTTGTGGCGATAGCTGTGGTGCAGTTTGAGAGTAGGACAGACCCGCATTGTCTGTCACGAGGACGAACTTTTGTCTTAATAGTTTATTTTGCCATTTGGCAAGAGCCTCAACAGTGGCAAGAGTTTCTTGCTCAGGCACAGTATAGTTATGCTGTGCCATATTGAATTTCCTGGATAGGAAACCAGCAGGGTGACAAGTTTCCCAGTCTTTGCCTTGGCCGTACATGGCGCCAACACCTGACTGACATCCGTCAGTAATAACCCATATGGGTTCATCCAATTCCGGATTGATCGGCTTGAGTATAGGTGGTCTACATGCCAACAGTTTTATCTGCTGGAAGCACTTCTCATAGAGAGGAGTCCACAGGAATTTCCTGTTATTTCGGGCAGCAGCCGAAAGTGACGTGCTATATGCAGAGATATCTGGCATAAACTGTGCCAGATACTGGACTAGGCCCAGGAATCGTTGGATGTCTTTGTACATCCTAGGAGTGTGCCATTCTCGGACCACTCGCATTTTATCCATGTCTGCATGGATACCTTTATCATCTATGATATGGCCTAGACAGTCCATATGCTCAGAGTAAAGGTCAGCTTTACTTAGGGAGAGAAACAATTGAGATTCTCTAAGGGTCGCAAAGACCTTTCCGAGGTGTTCCTTGTGATCCTCGATTGTATTTGAGAATATAAATATGTCGTCCAAGTAAACATGGATGAATAGGCCAATGTGTGGCCTAAATATAGCGGTCATCAACCACTGAAATGTCAAAGGAGTGTTACAGTCTCCTTGTTGCATGACTTGGCTCTTGAATGTGCCATAAATCGTCGAAAAAGTAGTTTTATCGACGTCTTCAGGGACAACCCTGATCTGCTCGTATGCTTCTGACATATCGAGTTTCGAGCGATATTTCACTCGTGCCACATCATTTCGAATGAGGTCCATATCCGGAAAGGGAGTAACATCTCTTTCAGTATTTGCGTTTTGAAGTCGCAAATCAAATACTGTTCTCAGTATCTCTTTCAATTTCTTGAATATGCATAGCATCAGCACAGCTTGCGATGCAGAGGTTGGTTCCCACCAACCAGCTTTAAGATATTGGTCTATCTTGGTGTGTAACTGAGGTCGAAGTGCCTCAGGGCATTTGGGTAAACAATAATTAAATCATTTATCGGGATCAATTAATTTGATCCTATGATTTACCTCACACATTGGTGGTAATTCCAATGGTATGTTGCCAAATAGGTTGGCATACTTCTCCTTCCATTGGGAGCGAAGATGAGTAAAGTCGTCTTTTGTAAGCTGTATGCTTACACACACAGAAGAAATAATTCTTCTTTCCTTTCAATTGAACATTTCAATCCCACTAGTAGGGGCTATTTCCCTACTAGGAACCTTGATAGGTTCCTGCAACGCTGATCTGTGTGAACATCTATTATTTCGAATATTAGTTTCGAAAAGAATGACTAGGAGTAGTCTTGTCCATGAGGACATTGCGGTCCTCAGTGATATCATTGTTTACGACAATATTAGGGAGGTTGTTTTCATCATTGACCTCTTCAATCGAAACACCAGAAGGATTCTGGTTATTGAGTGACTTTTTATAGTCACTCGCGCTTATAGTGGCATTAGTACTGTAGACGTTATCGTTATGATGGCTAGTATGACCATCATGGATGACTATGTCATCGTAATAGTTTACGACGTTAGTAGTGCTTATAACACTATTGATGTCTAATATGACATTGTATACATCTTTGTTGCATACATAAGGCTTGTCCCTATATATGCGTCGAAGCATGTCTAAGGGTCGTTTGATACAACCGCAGTAGGGTAGCATATATGCTACCATACTTATGAGTTTTTGTAGTTCCTTCACTGTATGTGGAACTGGAACGACTAGAAGTTCATTCTTGATTGTTTCGAAGGTGAATTCCTTCGTATTGTTGGATAGTTGTTCAACTATCAGTTCAAGGGGCTGTTCCCCTTGTCGTGTCGCTTTATTAGCCAACATTCCATGGATCTTGGCCTCGTTTAAGGTTAGCCATACTGATAGGTCATTATCTATCATTTCCCCATTGATTATAATGGATCCTAGTCCGTTAAAGTCTATATTGGCTTTAACTCGTCTTAGGAATGGGGTTCCTAACATAATGTCGTAGTAATCGATGTTGGCAATATCAAACGTTTCCATATACGTTCGTTGTCCTACGGTGATATCTGTAGCTGCAGTATAGTAGAGTTTCGCTCTACTCCCTTGGAATGCTTGTTGTATTCCAATAGGTTCTGGTAGCTTATGCATGCGGATCCCTGTTGCTTGTGCAAACTCGGAAGACATTATTATGCCTTCACAACCGCTGTCAAATAGGCAGCGGGCCTTGGTACCTCCTAACATAGCCGTCATCCAGTTCCAACAACCTCGAAGCGCCCATCGAGACCGCAAACATCGAAGGTGAATGGCTCTTCGACATCACTCAATAATGATTTTTTATGACTGCTATTCTATTTTATGTATACTATCCTTGAATATAGCGGCCATACATTTTAAATTTTCACTCTGATCAGGAAGCAGTAGTCAAAAAAAAGAATTCCACAGCCCCATGTTCCAAACCATTTTTCTTGCCATTTTATGAACTTTTGAATTTTTGACATAGCAAGAATGAGCAGCTTACATAAGTGCTTTGGGGCGCTTAGTTGCAGTTTTCAATCTCGCTTTGTCAGCGGAAAAGCTCTTTCAAATATTGTATTTCTTCTTCTTTCTGAACCCTAAACAATTGATATAATCCCTGATGCCTTGAAGGAAAGCTTCAGCAGTGAAATGGCAGCAGAATCTTGGCTCAAGGGCACAAAAGGTGAGGCACAGGGAAGTTTAACTCTCAAAATTCCAGTTTATATGGTTATTTCCAGAAGCAAAAGGATAGCCAGCTTCAGGGTGTTGTTTATGAAGATCCAAGCAATGAAATATCCCCCCAGAGAGACTTCAGCTGTTTTTCTTTTTTTCCAGATGATGCTCTAGTCCAGGATGATGTCAAAGGCTTAGACTTCTCAGATTCTTCATCAATTTGTGATGGAGATTTGGTTATTGATGAGGATGAGTTGCAGGATGAAGTTGCATTACTGGCATTCTCAGAGAAGTTCCTGTCTGGCTTGGCCAAGTGCCTCGAGACCAAGAAAGCTAATAGCCGTCCCAGCCAATATAAACTGACACTCAAGCCACCAGCTAGCACGAAACACAGACATGATGCGCAGGCTATGAAGCAGAAAGAATTCCTTCATGCTCAAGGTTACAGGGATATTCATAACTTTTTTGTGAACCAATCTGTCCAGCTCGAGACACCACAGGATATACAGCAATCCTCACAGTGCAGTACAGTAGTGGAAGTGCACCGAATGGAAAAGGAGAAAAGTGATGATGATGCCGAGATATAGATCATAATCCCAGCAAAGCGAGCATTTAAGGAGGAGGAGGAGGAGGAGGAGGAGGAGGAGGAGGAGGAACTAGCTTTGCAGCAATGGTGAAAGCGAGCTCAAGCGCAAATTGTGGATGATGAAATGTCTGTGAATAGTACCACAGATCAATATTCGCATCTTGAGTCCATTGCTAAAGAGCAGCATGTGCCTTCCATGGCCGTAGAGCCGCTATCTTCACAGTCTCATCTCCAGATCAGTTTGCAGTCTGCAGCTGCTAATTTGACAGTGGTGGAAGATAATTCCCAATATTCTCAGCCAAATATCGAATATGCTGATGAGTCCGATGCTGAAGAAGAGTACAGAGGAGCCAATCTGTCCGCACAGGCACGCCGAGCACGACCGCCGAAACAAAATGCTGCGTGTCTGTTGTCTGCTGTGGACAAGCTTTCGAAGTTATCAAAAGATAAGAAGTTGGACATCATCTTTCGAGGGAGACTTACTGCAATTCTTGCATTTCTACGGTTTTATAACAGTGGGAGCTGTACAGGATGGAAAGAGGCTTCGCTTCTGGCTGCCACAGCATGTGGGAAGTCCCATGGCCTTGCTCGTTCACTGCGTGGATGGGTCTGAGATTACATTGAGAACAATTCAAATTTACCAGTTAATTTTTATCGAGGGTCCTTGTCAAAGCTAGCAGAGGATGAGGACCTTGCCCGAGAAATCCACGAGCATCTGCCAGGCCTCGGGAAAAAATATCTGACTGCAATGGATGTCGTGCGGTACCTTGAGAAACCTGACATTCAAGAGAGGTTTAGGTTAAGGAAGGCTCCTAGTGAAAGTACAGCACTTCATTGGATGCGTACAGTGGAATACCGATATGGAAAGCCAGTAGAAGGAATGTTCATTGATGGTCACGAGAGAGATGACGTTGTTGAATACAGAAATATTATATTTCTTCCATTTTGGGCTTCTGTTGAAGGTCGAATGATACAATATGATAGGGATAGTAATCCGACTCTACCATATGGAGTTGATTTTCCCTCAAAGAAACGTGTTGTGCTACTCACACATGACGAATCCACATTTTACACTCATGATCGCCGTGAGACTCGCTGGATCCACTCTTTGGAAACACCGACACCTGTCAGAAAAGGCGAAGGAAGTTCCATAATGGTTTCTGATTTTTGTTCACCAGACCTTGGCTGGCTAAAGTCGAAAGATGGGTATGCATCAAAATATTATCAAAACACGATAGCATCTAACAAAATTATAGAACTCGGGAAGCTCATGTTATCTTCAAAGCAGGAAAAAACCGAGATGGTTATTTCAGCAGTGAAGATGTTTGCACTCAGACTGAATTAGCCATAGAACTTTTTGAAGAGCATTATCCTGGGACAGCAGTCGCTCTCTTTGCCTTCGATAACGCACCTACCCATCAAAAGCGTGCAGCAGATGCTTTATCAGCGAGGGAAATGCCAAAATTTTCAAGGCTGTGGTATAAAGATGGTAAAACAAAAATGCGCCATGGTGTTTTGCCAACTGGTGAAGGTCAAAACTTCTATTATCCCGATGATCATCCAACAATGCCTGGTTTTTTTAAAGGCATGAGCAAGATTCTGCAGGAGCGTGGACTTGTGAGAGAATCACAGCTCCCTGCGCAGTGTAAGAACTTTAAATGCAAAGACACAACTGCATCATGCTGCTGTCGGTGCATCTTATTTAACCAGCCAGACTTTGCAGCAGAAAAGCCTGCCCTAGTAGAATTGGTGGAATCTCATGGACATATAACAATATTCTACCCCAAATTTCATTGTGAACTCAATTTTATTGAGCAATGCTGGGGTGCAGCCAAGTATGACTATCGCAGACTCCCGCTGACTCAAAACAAAGCTGAAATGGAAGCAAATATTCAGAGGTGCCTGAATAATGTTAGCATCACTCAAATGCACTGGTAAGTAATTAAAGTGATAGAAAATATCTATTGCTTAATAAACTACTCTCAGATTTGCAAACCGGTCTGCTCGGTTTATGGATGCTTATCGGCAGGGCTTAACTGGTTCTCAAGCTGTATGGGCTAACAAGAAATATCACGGTCATAGGGTGTTACCTGAGAGCATTCTGAATGAAATAGAACAAGCTAATATTCAATAGAAATTATGTAGATACAGTAGCAATACCCATTACTTTAAAAAAATCCACCACACTTAAAAAGTCCTGACCCAACGGCTCAGAATGAGTAGTAAGCGCCCGCTAACCCCTAACCCCAATGCTTAGTCATGGGCGCTTCGAGGTTGTCGGAACTGGATGACGGCTATCTTACTAGGAAGTACCCAGCGATCGTTAATAGATCGTTTTTAGATCAAATTGGTCTAGTGGTTTTCATTTTGACCGTATGGTCATAGAGGGGTTCCCCCTCTTTCGCTATTTTAGCCTTCCTTGCATTCGTGAGGCCAATGGGTACAGCTGCGGCTACCCTTGCCATATCATGGCTATATCGAACCGAGTTAACTTGGCAAGACTGGTCATCATCAGACCAGTCGAATTCGCTGGGTTTGCTGCCCCAGCTACGTTGATCTTCAGAGAGGTCAAGTTGATTATCGTAATCTTCATTACAATAATCGTCCTCAGTAGGACGTTCATCATCAACTGGATCATTGATGTCATGGTCGGTATTATCGACCTGTTCAGTAGGTGAGTCCTCTATGTGGACTGCTCCTACACGGCGGGCCCTGATGGGCTCTGAGCAATTGGGCTTGATGTGGCCCAATTTACCACAATTATAGCATTCAATGCTATTATGGGACGAGTCATGATTCGTTCGTTGCCTATTAATAATAGGTGGTCCAGTCCCGCCAGGGGCATTTGATGAGTTTCTATTAACTCCAGAGGGTCCAGGGGTGATCGCTGGACCCTTGTTGATCTCACCCGATTTGGTGGGATCAGCACGGTGCTTGGTCCTATCAGGACCATTAATCCTAGGCTTACGCCTAATGTTGGACGATAGGCCATCATCCCATTGACTAGTGATAGTCATAGGTTCGCTGTTGCGAACCCCAATATCATAGCAGTTAGAGTCTTCAAGCTTAACCGCTTTCAGATACAATTTATGTACCGTCTTTTTCTCAGGGTCGTACCCTGCGCGTAGTAGCAGGGATCTCAACCCTGGTTGTAGATTATCTACGAACTTCTTGCAAAGTGAATATATGTCAGGTCGTAGGACCATTCGAGATGCATATAACTCGAGTTTGGTAGCAAACTCTTGCACGCTCAGCGTACCTTGTTTGATGAAGTCAAACTTGTTAGACGCTTCGT
The DNA here is from genome assembly GCA_000827215.1 of Sphaerobolus stellatus SS14. Lineage (NCBI taxonomy): Eukaryota > Fungi > Basidiomycota > Agaricomycetes > Geastrales > Sphaerobolaceae > Sphaerobolus > Sphaerobolus stellatus. The sequence goes on along the minus strand of KN837095.1, from coordinate 697,546 downwards.
GTCTTGCCAATGAGGGTATGTACTGGCCATATAGGCCAGTCATGACTTGTTCCAAGTCCATGGGAGTACCTTGGTACTTCCTGGGTTAGACTGTTTTGTCGAACCATTCAAAGGCTTTGCCCTCTAATCTCGTTCCTAGGAACGAGACCTGATACCTATATGCATCAGGACCTAACATGCTGTGCATGTCTAGCCACCGTAGGAGGCCTTTGACAAATGTCTCGAGAGCTTCGAAGCTCTGTTCCTCACTATACTTATCAGGGGGAGTTACCTTAACTCCAGCTTTGGCCAATGGGGATTTCTCCATTGTTGTTTGTATGTTTTGGTCAAGCATATACCTGACCATTCGTACGAGAGCATTATCACTCTCATTGTTGGACATATCTAGTATGTCCTGATCGTCTGGTTGTTGGAAGGGCACAGACCCTTCCCGATGGTTCCTGACAGTGGTTTCACTGTCAGTGTCATTGTCTTCGATGCCATCAAAGGGAGCGTATCGTACACTTTTATGGGTGTTATCCCGTATCGCAGTTTCCCTAGTATTCTCACTAGGTTGGGTTGATTGTCGTCAATCCTGTGGATTTAATAGTCCAGCTTTACTCAATCTGAGTAGTCATTCGTACTCCATACGAGTGCTTCGGGCAGTGGTGGCTGCCTGATTAAGGTGGTCTGCAGGCGCTTGGTCTGCATATAGCCATTCTAGCACGGCTGTTTTGGCCAAGAGCTCGGTCCGGGCTCTGCCAAGCACTTGCTTGGGATTGGATCTATTATTAGGTCTGCCAGTTGATTGTATCAACTCGGGGTTAATGTTATGTTGATCACTTGTTGATTCTTTGTCAACATTCGACCAATTGCTTGGTCATTCAGTTTGAGGATCCCTAGGGCGAATGCTCGACTTGCCCTTGGCAATAGTCAGGTATTTCTCCCTGATCGCAATTAGTCGTGTTTGCAAGGTTCTAGTCCTTGCCTCAAGAGCACTATTGCTCTCATTGGTTTTTGCCAATAATTGAGCTGCTTGACAGCTCATATTGTGGATGGAGATTACTTCATCCATATGCTTGTTAATGGTATCGAGCATCTCTTGGATTTGGTCACCAAGCGCCAATTCCTCGGGGTCTGGATCGGCCGAGGCCGATCATTCACTTGGCTCAGCATAGTCTGAGTAAGTTTTAGGGAGCAGCGGTTCTCCGCTCCCGTCGTGAGGGTTGGGGGTCTGAGTGAAATCCTCAGAAATTCCCCGTTCACTTGCTGGGTGGGCAAGCTTGTCAGTGGCACAGGAGTTCCGTGTCGTATGGCGAATGGTATTCGCCTCTGAGACAGCTGATGCTGTCTGGCTGGGATACTTGCCAGGATCCATGGTGGGGTCATTCCCACCTATGACATTGGGAGTGCTGCCGCTGTCAGCGGCATCACTGGTCCCTGCAGGGACCTTGTCAATGGTTCTTCTTTTTGGGGCCATTGGAACGAATATTTGTTCCTAATATTCATAATTGAATATTTTGATGTATAAGTCAAAAAAGTGTAAAGACGGTGTCTTTACTTTGGTTCGCTATTCACACCTGTGCAATGACTGTTTACAATGATATGTATTCAGTTACTATATAGTACAGGTATGGGTTAAACTGGTCGGCGCTAGTCGCCGACCCAGTATTATATACTAGAAAGTTACGTAAGGTATATATACTTATGTAATAATAATATTATGTAACTAAGTGGACGCATATATGCATCCATAGGAGTCCATAAGGACTTAGTATAATTGACACGAAGCCAATTCATTGTATTGTACTAATATATACAATAGACACATATATGCGTCTTGGATAAATAATTCCTTTACATAGTTACTTTCATTGTCAGAATATTGAGAGTCCAAGTATGGCAGAGATTCCTGATCTGATACATTTTCAAAATCTGGATGTTGGATTGTGTTATTATCAATGTTTGGGACAGGTATTGAAATGGAATGTGTCATACTTGAGTTGGCTCTTCTAGGTGGAAGTGGGTTTCTGCAATTCTTTGCTGTTATGAAGTCTGGGATTTGGTCAGGCTGACATTAGTCTCAGAGTCTGGAACTAATACAGAGAAGGGACTTGGCTTCAGCTATATATGTTGTGCTCTCTTGAATGTATGCATATGTCCCTATTTCAGAATCCAGATAATAGACACAAGTGGGTCCAGCCAGGAGCAGTCACTTAGATGGACAGCAGCTCACTAAAGTTGTCATGTCCTATTCTGATCCCTGGCCTTCAGCTCAGGATTAGCCCTTTGGTAAAGCAACAAACCATATATATGCCCTTCAAACAACCTTACCTCAATATTCAACATCTAAGTCCCTTTGGCAATTGCTTCAGTCATGAAGCAATCCCTTCACAATTGATCTCATCATCACATGTTGTGACTCCACTCTGCCAATATTGAATGCATCCTAAATTATCTCCTCTTTGAGTATATTTTGTTGTATCACTATATGTGCCTTGTCCTTATCTTCACTTATGACTCATCTGACTTTCAAGTACTCAATACTTTCCTTTGGGTTACTTTGGTTTCCTTCAGAGACAATCCAACCCTGTGGTCTTCCATATTATCTTTTGTTCAGTTCACTCTATCTTCTTGTATTCATTTTCTATTTTTCAACTCCCTCTTGTGTTCTTGACACATGTACTATTTTATGTTATCCTTCAGAACAATTTCCAAACCCCTTTAGGACATCTCAAATGAGGAAATCTTCAATTACTATATAATAGCCTTGTATTCATAGCTAGATCATCAGTTCAGATATTGTATATATCACAACCTTATCTGCATCTTCACATCTTCAAGCTTAAAGCTCACTTATCTCCCTTCTATCCCCTTCACTTTTAAAGTTGTCTGTACAACTTCCCTCTGGCTTGGTAGATTGACTCTGAAGATCAATGAAGCAAAGCAAAGCACCTCCAAAGCTTCCAAACACAATCACTGGTCCTTGAACCTTTGGTCTTCCCTTCTAAATTGGGACACTGACAACTCAAGAAGGTGCAGCCCAAAAAAATTGAAGCCAAGTCCTGTCTGCTAGACATCAGACCTGTGCCTTGGAACAATACTGTCCTTTGTCTGGCCTGAACCCTATCCTCTAGAATATCCAAACTGTGGCAGATCGTGTCAATGCAAGGGTAATGCACTTGGAAGTGGATCCACATACCTATTGTCTACAGGCACAGGCAGAGTGCTGTCCTCCTGTACTATGGCACTGGTAGACAGGAGTTAGCAAATGAAGCATGCTAGTGCACACATGATGAAAAAAACACTCATCTACAGAGGCATCACCAAGCTTCTGGGGAAATTTGAGAGTCTTCAACATCACAGTCAGGAGATCTATATCCATACCTTTCTTGTCATCAGTGATGTGGGGAGAATGCATTGTGGCCAATGAAGCTGGTAGAGTAGTGGTGGACAATGATTCAGGACCAGAGACAGGTGTCACAGTCATGAATGTGGATGTGAGGCTGCCTGATGGCTGAGACTGCACTACCAGAGTGGTATTGGTCACTTCCACATTTGATGCAGATGTTGCCAGTTTCTTATCACCATCAGCTACCTCTTCACCCTCACTAGCAGGCACCACAGAGCTTGGTCTTAGTCTAGCATTTGCACTGTGAGGAAGTGTAGCAAACTTGTAGAGATGTCTCAGCACATGGACAGCACAATAGCAACAAAGATACTCGCATAAAAAGCTGTTTAAACTTTGGCAATAAAGTTCAATTGAGGTGGTGGCTATAAGTATGCACACCTGCATCAGGTTGTGGTCACTGTCAATGGATGCAGATACAAACTCCAAGTCCTCCTCTTCCTCCCATTCTACAGCAGCCTGTCCTGATACAAAGTTATCTTCTCACTGTGAAAATCATGAACATGAACCACAACAATTGAGCAAGGTCAATATACCCTGGTGGCATCTCTGCTATATAACTGGGTAGGAGTGTCTTTGAAGAAGACTTGGTACTTGTTACCCTCATCTTCAGAATCATTGCCAGTGGGATCAGACTGCCAAGTGCAATTGTGCAGGCTTGGGCTGGATTTGTTGCCAAGCTTTGGTAGTAGCACACAAGCAAGCATGTGGGTGAGTTCCTTTGGCAGAAGGAGCAGGTGCTTTGGACTTGATTGGATTCACCTTTGTGACAGTCTGTGGAGCTGACACACTGTGGAAATCTGGGCAGTAACAAAATTAAATTAAATTAAAGATTACCTTTCCACCTGAGTAGCAGACTGCAATTTTAATGCAATCACTCCAGTCCCTCTGTAACAGGCATAACATATTTTCATGAAGAAGTGAAATGACACATTACCTTGTGAGAGCGATTGCTGCCAATTTCTCAGTGGCACTCTTGCATGGTGCAGTTTTCATCATCTGTGTATGCACAATAGAACAACCTATGGTCAGCTCTCCTTCTGATTTGCTACCAGAAGACACTGTCCAAGTCAAAAGTTTCACCAGGGGATGATGGCAGAAATGTTTTGAGGGGCTTGACTTTAATTTTTTGTTGACAAGAAGTCTTGAGCCTGAAAGTAAATAAATTAGTAAGGAAGAAACAGGTATAATAAGAGGGAAAATACATACTGTCTCATATTTCTATTATATTCTTGTTAGGGTACTCTAACAAAGATATGCCCCTCCACCTGGACATGTTCACCCATTGCTCACAAGGTTGGTACCCCCACATAGCTAGACCTCTTGCTGACCCCAGCCCTTGATTGTTCAAACTCTGAAATGCTGCCATTTCTATGCTGTGTGCTGGTTGTGGTACTGGCCACCAGATTCCCAATCTGGCAGGATGGGGGCATCTGTTATGACCAGGTTATGTTGCTATTACAGAGTCTGGGATTGGGTCAGGTTGACATTAGTCTTGGAGTCCAGAATGATTATAAAAGAAGGGACTTGGCTTCAACTTATGTGTTGCACTGTCTTGATCATATGTGGTTGTCCCTGATTTTGGAGTCCAGATTATGAGTCACAAGCAGGGCTAGCTGGAGGACAGTTGCTTGGATGGACAGCAGTTCACAGTAGAGAAATGAGAATAGAGTTGATAATCAGATTTGATAGAAGTAAGGGTGTATTGAAGTCAATTTCAGACTGAGGAATACATACATGAGCTCAACTATTTATAGAAAGAAGCTAGGTGATACCATATAAGGAAACATCAGTAGGATTGAATAAATGAAGAAGTGACTGCTGGGCAGATAAAGATGAAACTGATAAGAATAGAAAAGCATGTGGTAAAATGAATATCATCAGAAGCCAAGAAATGAATATAATAATGATGCAAAGTGAAATGGAATAGAATGGAGTCTGGAATGTGAAGTAGAATGGAGGGCCGGGATGTGAATGTAAAAGGAGTCCAGAATATAAAAGAATATAATGGAGGTCAAATGAATATAAGTGAAGGAATATAAAATATAATAAAATTGGAATCTGGAAAGTATAATGTCAAAGTGTGAAGTGAAAGTATAATGGAGTTCCATACAGATCCTGACAGTCATCCATTCCAGCACTGAATGTTTAAATGTCCAGATTTCTTGATAGTTGAGAATTAGGCTCCCAAGAATAGATGATCATATGCTAACTTATGTATACTTATGTAAAAATGGTGTATATGTCAAGAGATATTCATACATACATAAATTCACATAATTGTGATGCATCTGAACACATTCCTAAAGTGGAAATTTGTTTCAGACTTCAATCATAGCTACTATATGCTCCTTTGTCTGGGTGGACATGTGTTCAGTCTACCTTGTCTGACTGCACATACACAATGTCCTTTGAAATCTTCAATTCCCAGGCCCATTAGCATGACAATGCCTTGTCATTCCATGAAGATGCAGAAGACTGGATCAACCATGACTGTGTTTATCAGGCAAAGTATCATCAAAGCCTGGACAATTCATCAGCTTTGGAATCTGCCATGGCTGACTTGCAAGAGCTCTACAGTTCAACAAAAAAAAACAGTTACGGAAAGCTGATTGAAACCTTCATTCTAACACCCAGGAGCTGGAGCATCATGAGGTGAGAAAGATGGCACCCCTATTTTCTAAAGGCTGACCTGGTGATGCTGCTTTAGGTGGATCTCAAGGATAAAGATAGGCTTTTGGACAAGCAGAAGGAAGAGATGGCTGAGTTGAGGCACCAGTTGCAAGCAATTCTGGCATCTGAGAGGGAACTTCAGAGAGATGTACAGGCTTCATAGGCACCAGAGGTGAGGACATTCTTGGGTTGAATACAGTGTGTTTAACATTAATCCAGGATTCTCAAGGTGAAAATATGGAAAGGGTGAGGCTAACCACATTTCATGGTTGAGTAAAGAGTATCAATGAACACCCCAGGCTGCAATTGCTGGTGAAAACATAGAGAAGTTTGAGAAGTTGATTATGACTGATGGTGAAAAACCACTCCCCTCTTAGTATCATTCACATTTCCATTGAGTTTCCAACCAAGGGAATGTTGTACAAATTGATAAATAAATTTAGCAGGAATTCAGAATCTTTACAAGGTTTCTGCCTATTTTCAACCAAATTTCTGGCTAGGCAAACATTATGTAAAACAGTACAGAAAATGAGCAGGAATCTGGACACTTTGTAGTATTTCTTTAAGATATTCTGACCCAACAACTGTGAGAAAAGGACCTTTAAACTTAAATGAAATATTGAAGAAACATACAATTCTGTCATGGTTTCTGCATGATTTCCTCAATGAGTTGTTACGATTCACTGAGGAATTAAGCGATCTTTAGCGATCCATAGCAGTCCTAGGCTACACGCCCGGATGAGATTCTGCAGAAATCTTCCGGTCTAGGGGCTTTCAGGAAATCCGCTGGGGCACTTGCAGAAATCAGCAAAAGTGTACCCTCACTGGTTTCGACAAATTCCTCAGACCTTGCTGATATCTGTCAGATCAAGGCTCGGCTAGTTTTTATCGACACCACTCGGTCCGAACTTCGGTTTCCTTTTGTGGCTGCACTGCGGAAGCAAATCCATGTTCAAATTATTTAGAAAATAAAATATATTTCGCCGTTTCGGCCTATTTACAGTGAATCCTGAACATATACTGAGTATCTCATGAAACCGAAGGTCCTCCAAAGACTCTTCACTCCAATCGCGCCATAACATACCACATCCAACCACTCAACTCCCGATAGCTAAGAACAGTGGAAGGTCAATGAGCCAGCATAGCTCCAAAGCGGATTCCCAACTGCAGTAAATCTTTTCTTGAGTACAATGACAGTCGATAATTAGTGTAATCTACTCACTTTACGACCGTAACCATGTTCCCAACATCCTCGGTTTTCTGAGGTTTTCTGAGTTCTTCGTTTCTGGAAGTCCATGTCAACAAACATAAAAATAATAGAAATCCGATTTAAATCATTCACCTTGAGACTGTCTCACAGATTGACCCCCGGTAACCTAATATGACATGTTTGATTTTCCTTCGAGACCAGAGCTTAGCAGGAGGCGAAGAGAACATAGGAGCACCAGAACTTCACAGCAGCAAGAGCACTTTGTGGCACCCAGATTATAGTAGTGCAGACAGCAGGACAAAGATCCATTCAGATAGTGTGCCAGCCAGCAGGATAGGTTTGGTTTGAGGCATCTATGGGGTTGAGAATGTACAATGGCAGCAAGTACAGGAATGATGAAGGGTGTGATGGTGGTGAGAGCAGGTGAAGCGAGAAACAATTTCACGGTCACGTGATGAATTCAGGCTCCTCCACCCACGTCCAAGCACTGATAAAATAATTCGAATATATTCAGAAGAAAAAAATTTTGAGTACATAATTGGATGGAGAACTATTTCGGGTTCAATTATTCAAGAACCGAGCAACACCCATGGGACCCGGCCTTGGGGTTGATGGTGCGTTGACAATGTGAGCTCCAGTTCCAATGAATGGAGTCCCAAGCATTTGCGGTGTCATCTGTCCAACTGGTTGGCCAGGCATCTGAGGCATCTGTTTGTATGGAAGATCCGGTTGGAACTGTGGGGTTGTTGGAGCTGTGATGGCTGAAAGGGAAGCAAGCGGGTCCCTAGGGAATGCAGCACGTTCTAATGCCATGGTCTCTGCAATGTAACTAATGAATAACATTGTTAATATAGTATTACGTGGATGATTTCAATACACACTTACATAGACCGTCCACCAACTTTCATGTCCTTACTCCAGAGTTTGATCTTTTCTTCGAAAAAGGCAGTGACCGAGCTCCAGTAATCCTCATCTCTGGGTGGTCTTGGAATAGAAGACTTTGCTTTTTGCTGTACTGTTCCGTCTTCGCTACCCACTGTACCCACTGCAGCTGTTGCAGTCGCAGCTTCTTGTGCAAGCTTGAATTGCTTGATAAGAGCTATGAAGTCACGGTGGAAATGGCGCTAGGAGGATCTGGTTAGAATTAAGTATACACAACCAAGCATAGCAGGTTTTCACCAGGCACCAGAGGTTAATTGTCATGCTATAGATTTGGACATATGATGCCTGATCCATGCTATAGCATAGTAGGTGGACAACTATTTTGCCTAGAAATCATCTACTGCTGGCCTAGGATCTGTATCACCACTACACCCGAGAATCTGGTGAGTGCACTTAGGGCATTGCCTGAGATCTGTAGCACCAGCCCATGGTACTACCCCTCCAGCCCTCGATCTCCAGCATGAGATGGTTTGATTCTACCTGCTGCAGATCTACAACAGAAACTTCCGAAAATAATATGTGCAGTGTCAGCCTGGGATCTATAGCAGAGGACAAACCCTGCTCAAACCCAGGGCTCCATCAGGGAACAACTTGGAAACTATAGCATGAATGCAACATCAGAGAAATAGCTATCAGCTATAGCAACTTGATCATAGTCATATACATCTCCATTTCCTGCCAGCAGGCAGGAGCTTACAAATCTATAGCATAGGCTCTGCATGTGTGTTTACTAGGATGGGAAACCTAGCAGCCTATAGCTTCAGTCATGATAATCCCTGCCCCCAATCTATAGCATATGTAGACCATCTGTAGACCACCTCCAAAGGTCCAGACCATCTATAGCAGCAATCATGGTAAGTCTCCACCTGGAACCTATAGCATGGGAGAAGAAAAATATAATGACCTTAATAAATAAAAAGTATATGTAATATATTTACAATACTAATAACAAGGCAGATTTGATTTATAGTAAAATACATGGCAGGTAGGGAGCACCTTACCAAGCTCTAGTGCCCCCACTATATACTATGAAATAATGTCTGCTTGGAACCTATAGCACAGCTTTGTAGCAGTTTTTTGCAGCTAGGGATACACCTAGGTATCTATAGCATGAATCACCATCATAGTGAGTGTACCACACACCTGGAATTCTAGGCATTGGTTCTTCATATACAGAGCACATAAGGCCATACCTAAATATCTACAGCACCATCAACAGTACCTGGATAGCAGGTGCCTGTGTAGGACCTATATCATGAGACTCCAAACATCAAGTACACAGGAACACCTTGACAATCTATAGAACCAAGGCAATAATAGCCAATTATGAGCTATGAAAGCCAGACATTTTACATGGATTGATTCCATAACACACCTCGTAATCTATAGTATGACACTTTTAATGCATCAAATCCATTACCCACCTGGAATCTGTAACACAGAGCTTTACATGGATCTCCCCAATTGTGCACCTAGCATCTATAGCACAGAGCTTTGAATGATTGATTCTATCACCCACCTGGCATCTACAGCAAGGTGCTTTGAATGGATTGAATCGATTTTCACCTGGTAGCTATAGCACAATGCTTTGAATGGGTTGAATTGATTACACACCTGGAATCTATAGCATGGCACTTTGTATGGATCAAATCAATTTCACACCCAGAGTCTATAGCACAACATTTTGAATTGTTTGAATTGGTCATGTACCTGGAATCTATAGCACACAGTATTTATCTGGCTCAGATCCATTACCCTAGGAGTCTCATGGTATTGCTATCCATGCTGAAACCTTTATAGTGATTTAGCAAAATGAAGCTTTAGTAAACTAGACAATGCTCACCATCTTGAGCAGCATTGATGATTTGTGTAGGAGTCACAATCCCATTGCGAGGAAGGTACTGAGTATTGAGCTTAGTAAGAGGAGTGACAACTGATGTACTCTTGACTTATACCATGGGAGGCTAAGGTGTTCAATCCAGGACAGGGACCACACATATCACCCTTTCCAGGAAGTCCATACAGGTGCACTCTGTCATTGACCAACTTGACAGAGGTATTGCTGAGTGGACCAGGGGGAGGGGGAGGTGTCATTATATTGAGCCTAGGAAGAATATTGTCCAGTTCTTGTTTGCTGAGACCCACAAGTGGTTGATACTGAGGGAAAGCGATGGCCTGAATGGCAAGAAGCGAGAATGCTAAGAGAGTAGAGAATTTTGACATGATCATAGTTTATGAAAAGAGTCCACAACCGGGAAAGTTCATTGTTGGTAAATTTTCGTGCGAGTGGGGTTGTAAATGACTTAGCAAATTGGCTGAAAGTGTTAGATAACAAGGCGTAAGGGCTAAGGTTATATACCTGAAAATCTATAGCATAGGGAAACAATGTAAGGCATAGATGTGAAATCTAGGAAGGATATAGAAATATATTATGACCACGATACAGAGTCTGAATCTATAGCATTTGAATCATATTTGAAGAATAATAATATGGTATAGACATAGAGTCTGTAGGATTGCCCCTGTATGAATATGGAAAACTTTAGATATGGGCTCGTATCAGGACACTGAAGAAGACTATTAGTGTGTAACCATACAATGGAGACGTGGGAGCTAGAGCAAAGGAAGTAAACGATCCTCATATTAAACACCTGGAATCTGAAGCCAATGTTCATCTTTAATATAAACGATTAAAGGGCTGTCACAGCCTGATTGAGGGTCATTAATATCACATGTAAAATCTAGAGCAACTATAACTGGATAAATGAAAATACCCATGGTTCGATGGGGACCTGTAATCTAGAGTGGAGAGTATCATCAAGAAAGCCTAATGATGTCTGATTGAATAGGCGTACAATCTATAGCAAGGGCTCCGAACACATGCAACGGATCTGCCAATGAATCTATAGCCATTAGCTATATTAGAGTAAATATCTACGTATCTTACACATCTATAGAATGCTGTAGTAGGAAATGACTTGAAGGTCAAAAGCAACGGAAATGCCACCCACAAAACACCTCAGAACCGAGACACGAAATCAATAGCATGTGGTGTGTAGCACATTGGTCTAAAGCAACAGGGGAAATGTGACCTAGAAAATAACCCCGGAACCGAAACAAGGGATTTATAGCATGTAAGCTGTAGCTTAGGCACTGGGTGCTATCCTGTTGAGCCATAGCAAAGGTGGTTAATTGGAGAATGTATGATAATGTTTTGCCGAATGTAACCAGGTATGTATGAGGAATTTTACGAAAACCTATGTAATATAGGAAAAAATGACACCGATATGTTATTACTGTATATGCTATAGAGGATATGTCCTCACTCTTATAGCCTACATTCTATAGTACTCTGCTACTGAGAGCTGTGGACCTAGCATGCTTGAGCACGGTTCAGGCAAAGACCCTACTAATCTATAGCAAAGATAAGTACTATGACTCCGAGTCATAGAGCGGTGTACTTGTGTACGAGACGCAAATCGAGCTGGTGAGTGAGGTGCATATGTGTTTACACTGTTAGCTTAATGAAACATATTTAGCATTTGATAATGGATCGTCGAAGTATGTGGCTTACTGGAAAATGTTGTCTATCTGGTTAACTAATATATTTGTTTTTGTAGATGGTTCAATTCGAGTGGATTACGTGGACAGTGATTCGTTGTTTAAGGACCTAAAAACAAATATGATCAATATACGTCGAGTAATGAAGTGTTAGAGATCCGACACAGTAGGGTAGTTCAGCGAAACTTCAGAGTAATAAATCTACTAACATCAACTTCACGAACGAGAATATTGTGCAACCGGAGTATCCTACACACATCTACAACTTCGTCAACATCTCTCTTTACATAAACAAATCAATGTTTGCCGGTGAACAGCACAGGAAAATGACGCACGATGACGAAGTTGATGACGAAGCTGACTGGTCAGTAGACGTGAGCCAAACGGAGTCAAATTGTTCTTTACTTCATACCATGACTCTCTCTTCTGCGACACATTGTTTAAACTTTCGCCTTAAAGCCAATATACTGGGAAAAAAAATGTGGATACTCCGTGGATCGATACATAAGTCTGTTCATGGAAGGGGTGTCAAGGCATGGGTCTAATTCCTTTTTATATCGAAACGCGTCAAAGACAAGCTTTGACGTTGAATCTGCTGCTATCCATCTTAATAGTCGAGGCAACATTCACTCATTGGTGTATTACCAAGGTGTTTAGGATTCTCCTTGTTCCGCAGGCCGTCAAGTTATTCCAGAACCTCAAATATTTTATCCTGCACTGCGTATTCCACAGATCCTGATCCAGTCTAGAAATTATTTATTATAATCATCAATATGAGTGGAACCCCACATCCAATTGACTAGGAATATTGTAGCATGTATGTGACTATTATTCCTCGTTAACGTTTCGGAAACTCAATATTGAATCTGTAAAGCCATCTTCAAGTTGTTTGAATTTCGAAGACTCAGTTATGATTCGGAAATGAAAGGCTATTCTTGACATCGTTAAATATGAGTGGTACTACTCGAATAGCAACAACGATAACGTGACTATTACTCTATACATCCGTACCTGTGGTAGGAATAAAGCTGGAGGGTTTGAAAGAAAATCTAGAGATATGCTGACGAAAAAGATATTTATAATGCTGACGAATATAGCAATACCTATCCAAATGGGCAAGGGAGAGAACTCTAGAATAATAGCCCAACAGGGTCATATGAGAAAAGACCTTCCCTTGTAATTTGTCGCGGAGCACATGTCACGCGATTTCGACCTTACGCCGACATCCTTCTTCCTTCTAAATGTCATCCAAACGACTCTTCTGAAGAAGCTACATTGAATCAGCCTTCTAAACAGGAGTGTACATCTGCGGCGGGGATACTCAACGAGAACTCCACCGTCAAACTTATGTATACCCCTTCCAAGCGATTTTGTTTCAGCGGCAAAATGGTAGTTCTAATTGCTAAAAGGACAGCTTTAGCATAAAATTAATACTTTTTAATCCGAGATTCTGAAGCTTTTGCAGATATGTTGGAAATACCTGGAGGGAAGAGTACTAACGAGATGTTGAACGGGCATCCAGTAGTGCATGCGTTCCGGAGGATACTGCGATTGAACGTTTCGAGTTCCTGATGGTATTCTATGGTTTACGGTAGGCTCGTATTTTACTCCCTCAGTTCCCTCCAAATCTTGCTCTTTACACTCCTGTTCCGCTTTAACCATCCAAACTCGACTCCGCAGAGTTTTTTCGTGCTATCCTTCACATCGAAAACAAATATTTGTTTGGCACAATCAAGGAAGCCTGCCTAATATTTCTCCAAGAGTATTTCCATCGACATGTTCCGAGTGGCACAGGGTGGATGGAAGTCGAACCGGGTTTGCCAAACTTATCTTTGACTACGAACTGCTTCATCTGATGCCACAAGCATTCTACGCACTCTCAGTCCTTGGTGTAGATGAAACACTTCCTCTCCTCGGAAACAACTTTGGCAAATTGAAAAAAATCTATCAGGCTGTGATCAGCTGAGGGCAACTTTTCCCAAGTTCTCAGAGAAAATTTGTTTCCTCCAAAACTGTCACGCTGAGGATTGTGATGGCTTGACGGCGTATTGGATTTCCCGTATCCAAGATAGGCCCTGATTGGTATACTAGCTATGCTCCCCTGAAAACGTAAAAGAATAAGAATTCGAAACGGACAACCTTGAGGATTGCATTAAAGATAATGCATGCGACGAATGCATGGGGAGGATGGCGGAGATGGCTGAACAGATTCACAAGGAAACCTGGGATGTGCTTCCAAACACTTTTTGATGTGCGAAAACATGGGAATAATTACAGAAACATCACAGTACGTGTGTCGTATTATGAGAACTGTGATGTTATTAAATAACATTTTCTTCATGTAACAGCTACCCTGAATGACCGATTAGTAAAATAACCTAGTTTACTCTTTTTGAAGCCAAGTATTTATGCAACATTCTAAATAATTAACGCATTCCTCGAACGTTACATGACGGAATGACTTCAAAATGAAACTGGACTTGACTTGACGTGGGGTTCGCGATCCATATGGTTCCATGAGGCGCAACAGATGCAACCAAATCGCCAAGCTTATCTGAGTCATCACCTCATCGTGCCATCGGCGACGGACGACAATTTGCCTTTCAATGCATGACTCGATACAACCCATAGGAAACGATCTAATAAAAGATTGGAAGAAGTCTTTGAATATTTTCCCCCTTCCAACCGCACCTTATCGACAGACGAATCCTGTTATCCTGAATCCTGTTTGAGTGAGTTATCTCATTCCTTCATCTCTCCAACGAATTTCATTCATCTGGAAGGAAATCAACACTTCAATAATACGCCATATGATATGATTATTACGTGTGGAATACTGTATAATTAATCATTGATTAATTATGGGATAACAACTGTTTGGATTTCGAAGCATGATCTGGGTCAGGTTCGATTAGTTTCTGTTTTATACTTTATACTACTATTAGCTAACGCAGTGATGTGAATACCGTTTGTCACTGTATCACATACCATCCTCGTGGCTGTCAATATGTTTTCTGCTCCACTTTTTCTTTCACGGATTATCCGCTTTCATCGAATGATGCTCAAGTAGGTCAGCTCACAATTTACACTGTCTCGTGGACTATTTCGCAAAAATACTAAGGTAGACGAGCCAATATCATAAAAATCTCCAGAGAAAGCAAGAGGACCCCTTGAAAGGCTGCTGTCTAATGCAGCCTCACTGGGTGTCGGTCCAAAAGATTGATAGGACCAGCCCGTATTCTTCAATGAACAAGAGAGAAGTTCCATGACAGTGATGGTAGAGTTAAACAATAATGAAAAAGTACTACTGGCGTGTCTACGATTGTGTCATCGAAGCGGGACCTAAATATAAGTGTAGTAAGCCGGCAGGCTTACATCCCTCCTAACCGAAGAGCTCCCACCTGTACAATCAAAATTCTCAATAGCCTTCATGTAATGCATTTTCTAAGTACTCCGCTTTAGACCAGTACCATTTAGCAGTACCAGACCACCTGTCAGAACTATGTAGAACTAGAACGTCTAAAAGTCATATATAACGGGTAAATTACTCGATGACGTGATGATCATTCTTTTCAAAACTCTATCATAGTAAATAATTTATATCCTATTCATGATTTCAAAGTCCGACGTGGTTATACATAGGCATCGGAAGGCCTTTCATCACCCGGCGGTTTACATTAGTATATGACCATGCCTAATGGCATAGACGTAAATCCTAAGAGGGTCAGGTGATGGCAATGCTGGCACCTGATGCCATTTTTGCCTGAGTTTTAAACTCATGTCCTTCTGGCGTGACACTTCTTTGGCAGATAAACCAGACTCGCATTTAACATTAAGTAATTACTGTCAGTTCCAGCAGTTCGGTATAAAGGAGCAACTGTCAAGGGTGCGACCACGTCAAGAGGAATGCTTTCAATGTGGTTTCCCCTCTTGCTCCTTCCCGTGGTGATTGTAGTTCTGGTGCTTTCCCACCGACGAATCCCGCCAGGTAATACTGTTCTTATCGTTTGTCCAATGTCTGACATTTAATGTCTTTTGAGGACTGAGACTTCCTCCGGGTCCTCCTCAAAGGCTTTTCATGGGAAATACTTTGGATATGCCGAAAGAACGACAATGGGAGACCTTTGCTAAGGGGGCTCAACAATATGGTCTGTTAAATAATTTAGAGATAGGTTTTACGGTTAACGGATTTATCTCAGGGGAGATTGTATATCTGAGACTCGTTAATACCGATATGATAATAGTAAATTCAAGGCAGATGACCTATGAGTTATTTGACAAACGCTCCTCAATATACTCGGATAGGCCCGATTTTCCGATGGTTAAGGATGTGTAAGTAACACGTTCAAGAGTTAGTATTATTTTGATACTCCTTTATAGGATGGGATGGGATTGGGGACTGCCATTTCAACGTTATGGCCTATGGTGGCGAGCCCATCGTCGAACATTACATGCAAAGTTCCACGTGAATGCGGTGGATGCCTTTAAACCCTCGCAATTGAAGCATACTAGGTATACCATATTCATAAATAAACAGGTCACGCCGTAACGATATTCCAGGGATCTTCTTTGTCGCCCGAGCATCTTAGGCACGTCTCTGGTGCTGTCATTATGGAGGTTAGTTGTTTCTTCCCATTGGAGTATAAAATAGTAAAGAATTAAATTCTCAGATAACATACGGTATTAATGTTCAAGCGAAGAATGACCCCTATCTTATCGCCGCCGAGAAGTCTTTACGAGCGATGGGACATCACGAAATCTGGCAAAGTCCAGGTAGTGCTAGGTGGTCTAGATACCTCCCTAGCGTGTTTAGCGAATCCGCCGTTGCCTAGTTGCCCTAGCATGCTTAGCGAGAGCTTTGCCGACGTAGTTGAATTCCCGCTCAGCAACTAGCTAGTGCTATATAGCTCGATACTGAACTACCCAGGGTGTCTAGCTATTTAGCTTGTTGCATTTAATATATATATCTCGGGTTTTCAGGGAATCAAGAATTAACAATATTCTAATATATTATATAGACGTCTAAACTATATACATTGACCGTAACATATGAATAATACAACGAACAATAATATATTTATTAGGTGATGACCACACGAAAGCTATAGCTGAACTCCTCCAAGGATTGCGTGTTTGTTGTACTTCAGAAAGGGCGAGTGTGTAGATTTAAAGCATTAACTGTGACATTGAGATAAGTCCCGTATAATTAATCAAAGTGTATAAATGCAACGTGCCTTTATCCAAGACCAGCCAAATGCATTATCCTTCCTATGACCTCCCAATGATCTCCTACTAGCCCAATCTTCCGAGTCCTAGTCGAGGGTCAATAAAAGCAAATTAGCCAAAGAATGTCGTCGGTAGATCAGACAGATAGACGGCAGCAATAGTGGTCAAAGATGAGCCAAGATACAATACAAAACACCAGAGGCAAGAGATGGCGATACGGGAGTATAAGTACACGTCTGACCCTGCAGGAAGGTCGCCTCAGACAGCTTGAAGGTAGATGTTCGAAGGCTCAAGTCCAAGAGTTCCGGGCGATAAGAGACGGTGCTGCAGTGGTAAGCATACTGGAATGAATTTGGTGAAGATCGAACACAACTAGTTCGCTGTGTAGTTTGATATAGGGGGGGTGTTGTGGTAGTTCCACCAAGAGACGAAGACGGTGAGAACCACACGTGACTTGTTGAAAGTGGCACGTTGCAGTACTCCTAAAATATAAAGTGAAAGAAGAGCCTACCAATTCTTAGCGAGCCCTAGCAGCTCTATCCCAGGTAGCGCTATCTAGCAAGTCGACATGCTAGGAAGCCATTTAGCCGCCCGTGTCAACTTTCCTGATGGAGAGGCAGGAGTTCCTGGAAGTTTTTTGGTAGACATCTTTCCGTGGAGTAAGTTGGCCTATTCTGAGGATTTATGATTGAAATAATCGTAAATATAGTGAAATACATCCCTGATTGGTTTCCTGGAGCCGTTTTCAAGCAGAAAGGAAGCGAATGGCGCAAATCCATTTCTGAGATGAAGGAGCTGCCTTTCAAAGCTACCAAAGAGGCAATGGTAGGTTTCTCCATTCTTGAAGTTTTCCTGCCTGAGTTCATCAAATGTTTATAGCTTGAAGGTAAAGCTGATAATTGTTTCTTAACCACTCATCTAGAACGTCTTCGGCGGTTGAAAGAAGTACCATCTGAGCAGGAGACAGTTATCAAGAATGCAGCAGGTATTATTTTTGCCGGAGGCTCAGACACGGCAAGTTTTATTTGTTGATTATTGGACGTGTATACTGAAGCAATATTTTAGACAGTTAATACAATGATAACATTCATTCTGGCAATGGCACTGTTCCCCGACGTACAGAAAAAGGCCCAACAGGAGCTAGACAATGTTCTCGGTGGCATTCGGTTGGTGGAATTCGAAGATCAACACGACTTGCCCTATATTTCGGCTGTGTGCAAGGAGGTTCTTAGATGGTATCCTCTTCTTCCGCAAGGTATAGCCCATGCCAGCAGCGAGGCTGATGTAGTGGGAGAATATTTCATTCCTAAAGGCACCGTTGTAATGGGAAACTCCTGGTATATCCACCTAGGTCATATTTTTTACTCTCCTTTGATATCGAATCTTTTTCAGGGCCTTGCTACATGATGAAAAAGATTTTGGTCCAGACACTCACGAATTTAACCCAGAACGCTTTTTCAAACCGAATGTTCGAGACCCATCTCTGACGGGAGCCTTCGGATATGGAAGAAGGTAGTCAGGTTTAGAATTCATTATACGGTTTATTTATATATATATATTGTTTAGAGTTTGTCTTGGAAGCCATATGGCGAAGAACTCCTTATTTATAGAGATTGCATCAATCCTGCAAGTTTTTGAGGTCTCGGGTCCCAGGGATAGCACAGGCAAAGAACTACCTCTTGATTATCAATTTGCATCCGGACTCTTCACGTATGTGTGGATATTTCAGATGATTAGACTATTTAATTTAAATAATGCCTACAGGTATCCGGAAAATTTCAAGTGTTCAATCCGACCTCGTTCCAATGCAGCTAAAGACCTTATCCTTCATGGCTCAGCATGATTATGGGCGGTCCCGTGTCGAAATTTTTGAATTTCGCGTTAAACTGTTTAGTAATTGATTTTCGTATACACCAAGGCCAATCAGAATAAATATTTTGTACATATAGCCACTCTCAATTTAATTTCTATTACATGTAGTCCAAATTTTCGTGATTTTTCTGCATAAAATCCCCCAATGATTTAATTCATCCATATGGGATGTAAGCCTGCAGGATAGAACCTAAGTTAAACTTTCGGCCCGGGTGCAGCGGGAGTAACAAACCATTTCAAATCAACTGGCTAAATGGGCCGATGCACACACGGCAATAACAGTTCCTCCTCTATACTGACCGTTTATTAACAACATCTTCAGTATGCTTATTTGAGCCTCAAAATATGAAAAGTAGAAGGTCACCTCAGTTGTCCTTTGTGACGGAAATCATACTGAGTCCTGACTGAACTTTGCTAGAAAGAGTCTTTATATTCCTGCATCTATTTTAGGTCAATGTCAGCTCCGAAGAATAATTCTAGAGGGTAGAATTAATATTTCCTAGGGAGGTTGTCATTCTGTATCCCTGCAGGAAAATTTGAAGATTCCAACTTCACATTTCAGGAATTCTTTATTCAGTATTCACACACATTATTAGCCTATCTCGGTACATTGAAGACTCTTACTTATCTGAAGTCTATTGTGTGGTGGCCATTGTTACCTGAAGATGTTAGTGCCTATTGTGAGGCCTGCCAAGTCTGCAAAGCCTGCCAAGTCTGCACAACCACAAAATCTCATACACAATGGGCCTGGGGTCTTCTCCACACACTCCCCATCCCTAATTGCACTTGGAAACAGATTGGAATGAATTTCATAGGACCTTTACCATCTTCAACGAATTGTTTAGGTTCCTTTGACATAATCTGTGTAATTATTGATCGCCTTACGAGTATGATTCACTTAGCGCCCTCACATCAGGAGTATAAAGCGAAGGATATTGCAGAGATTATATCTGAATACATCTATAAACTACATGACATGCTTGAATGAACTGTTTCAGACTGAGACTCATTATTAACCAGCAATTTTTGGGAACACCTTCATCACCTTATTGGTGTATCTCTGCACAGATGTTCTGCATATCACCTGCAATCAGATGGAGCAACGGAACGTGCTAATAGGATAATTACACAGATGCTACATGTATCTGTTGCCCCTGAGCAACGAGATTGGATACACAGATTACCGGCTATTGAATTTGCATTTAATAGTGCTACTTCATCAACTACAGGTTATTCCCCATTTTTCTTGAATTTCAGTTGCAACCCACAAGGTTTTACTTGGAACACCAATGATGAAACATTACCTGCTATGAAATCATTATTGAATAGGCTTAATACTGGATTAACGAAGGCTTATGATGCGATCTTAGAAGCTAGGACCAAACAGGAAAGGTTCACAAATCACGGCTGACATGCTGCCCCTTTTGCTAAAGGAGATCTCATTTACGTCTCAACAGAAAACATGACCCTACCAGCTGGACGTGCCCAAAGGTTAGCACCAAAATTTATTAGTCTGTATAAAATTCTCGAAGAGCTAGTTCCTAGATCTACTTACAAGATTGAACTGCCGATAGAACTTCGTAGAAGAGGACTACATGATGCATTTCACACCTCTCTGCTACGGATCCATATCCCGAACGATGATATTCGGTTCCCTTCTCGTTCCCACCTTCATATTACAGACATCACAGATGACAATAGGTCAGTAAAATTAAGTC
Source organism: Sphaerobolus stellatus SS14 (assembly GCA_000827215.1). Taxonomy (NCBI): domain Eukaryota; kingdom Fungi; phylum Basidiomycota; class Agaricomycetes; order Geastrales; family Sphaerobolaceae; genus Sphaerobolus; species Sphaerobolus stellatus. The sequence goes on along the minus strand of KN837095.1, from coordinate 676,956 downwards.
ATGTTGTGGAAAAGGTGTTTCTGCATGGTTTGAAGTTGAGTACTCCCCAACTTCTAAAGAAATGAGCTTTAGTGAAGTCATTTTTAGATGAGGGTTTTATGGAAGGACTCTCAATGATTCCTATACAAATCCGTGCCTTAGGATCTTACTAATTTGGGCCGTAAATGCATTCACCTATGATTATCCTTCTCTCTCTACGTTTCTTATTTGTTGTGGTGAGATCTTGGCTTTCGTTCTGCATAATCATGCTTGTTTCGTGATTCCTGCTTATTACACTTATTGTTGTCATCACATAATATTGCATAAATGCATGCATTTACAACAAAGATACTCTAACCCCCCTTTGTCATGCTCAGAAACGTGTCAAGGATCCGCTTCCACCTTCTTTCTTAAGTGGTTTCATAATACACACTTGCACTTGCATGAGATCTAATTAAAACAGTGAAAGACAAGACACAGCCTATTATGTGTTGGTCTGTACATCTGAAGCACTACGTGCCAGCAACCATGTTTCTTCAGGATATCACTGCTATCCCTTTACCGCTCAGGAGTAAAAATGGAGTCTTAATAGAGCCATGCTGGACCAACAAGAATTTGTATGGACGAAAAGTTGACATTACTTTCTTCATTTTTGCGGAACAGCTGGACAAAATTATGAAAAATTTTGGCACAGTGAACCGTATGAGGTTAATAGAATAAGCTTCCACTGCATACTTTCATTGTAGTATTCGGGATCATACATATATATATATTTTAAAAGGAGAAAAAGGAAGTCGGGGATTGGCGTGTGCACCGTTATGATCCAGTAACGAGATTTCTTGGGAGCCTTATGTGGCAGTTTGGCAAGCTGCTGATCCTGATCCTGCCTGCATTGTGTAGGCTGTTACAGCCATTCCGGATACGCAAGACAGAGTCCCATGATCACGTGATCTCCATGAAAAATAACATTTTGATAGGACATGCTGTATCTTGCTATATACTCTGAATTAAAATATGATATTTTGAATACTTAGGTTTTTGAGGTCTAGCTACAATCTTCCATATGCAGAATCTCTCAACATTTAATACATTCAGTTCACCAAAATAATGGTTGAGTGTTGCACCCTGGGCTCTCCTGCATGAACAGGATGCCACATTAATCAGCTTAAAAATTGTCTAAAACTCTTATATAACAAGCTATCCCTCCTCCCTATGTTAACCAAAGCAGAGGAAGGAGATCCTAAGGCTCTGCCAGGTCCTCATGCTTGATGTGCTGCATGTCCTCCTCCCCTGCTTATGTTGAGGTAGGGTGAAGTCTTAGAATGTCATATCAATATTTCAGACCAGTTTTAGGCTAGTTGAAATGGCTTAATGCTATCCTGTTCATGCAGGAGAGCCCAGGGTGCAAAAATCAACCATTATTTTGGTGAACAGAATGTATTGAATGTTGAGAGGTTTTGAGTACGGAAGATTGTAGCCAGACTTCAAAAACCTAAGCATTCAAAATATCATATTTTAATTCGGTGTATATAGCGAGATACAGCACATCCTTTCAAAATGTTATTTTCACGGAGATCACGTGATCATAGGACTCCGCCTTGCGTATCCGGAACGGCTGTAATAGCTGTCAGGGGACGCCTCCAGATTTCCGCCTGGAACCTTTCCGTCCGGAACTATCCCTCGCGTCAACCACCCTCAAGTAGCGACTCCGCGCGGGATTCACCCTCA
>KN837095.1:645733-668668 GCA_000827215.1 Sphaerobolus stellatus SS14 | reverse complement strand
GTTTCCGAGTTCTTCAGATCATTGTTCGTTTTCCTTTCGGGGTTACTTTCCCGTTTCCGGACGGTATATAGTGGGCTCACTCTGGCAGAGGCAATCCAAGTCTTTCTCTTTGGATTTCCCCTCTGCTAGGTGAGATCCCCTTCACGTGTATATATTTCGTTACTTATATAACTTTGGATTTCCCCTCTGCTAGCTCTGCGTGACGTCCGCTCGGTTTCGAGGGTTGCCCTTACAATAGCCTAATGTCAGCAATATCAGGGTCAGCAGCTTGTTTATTAAATAAATATTATTTTCATATAAGCATAATAATGAACACAGGAGACATTGCAATTCCTATTTAAGAAATGCGAAGATACAAAAACAAATAGTAAACTGATCTAGTGTTGCTGCTGGTCTGGGTCAGTTCGGGTTAGACTAAGGACCGGACCAATAATAGACTGACCAAACCGAACCATTTAATAATTGGTTCTGTCGGTCTGTTTTTTTCTATAAACCGGTCCTTATTTCCACCCTTATCTGACCAGTTTATGAAGAGATGTGCAGAAAAGCACAAAATACCCTCTGGGACTACAGTCCAGCAGGCTGAAACCGGATTAGAGCCCGGATGGACCACTAGTAAACAGTCTCAGTCTCAACCCATTGCTATTTTAAACCAAACCATGGGTTTCGGTCTAGTTTGGAACCAAACCCGGACTTCAACAACACTAAACTGACCTCTCAATTATCCTCATAGTTATTGAATTTTGATACACATGTCATAGCCCTTTACTATCCCTGTGTTTATTTATTTATTATTCAAGAGGATTTTCTCTTACAAGCCAGAGTAAAAATATGTCATAATTGCAAATACATAGGTCAAATTTATAAATAACAGGAACACCCACAAAACACCATAGGGATTCATGAAATGGAATCAGTTGTAATGCGAGCCAGAAAGGTCATATAATATTATGATAGCATCCTTTAAATTAAGCAACTACCATCTAGAGAACTCACCGGTAAAAGGATTGTCTCTAGCACAAAAATAGAAAAAGTTAAAGTCTCCAAAAACTGAAGGATATAGGATACTCAAGTATCCGAATACAGGCACCCACCAAACAAGCAATGAGGTTAAGCGTGTGAAATGGGCCAGTATGAGAAAACGTAATCGTGAGAACTCACATTCAAAAAGTGCACATAATCCTACACCATGTTTGTAAGGACAGTTCCTTGGACTACGTCCATTTAGAGGAACCGCAACTTGGAGAAGTATGTCTGGGGGCACATTGAAGAAAATGACCCTTTGAGTCCTTTTTTGCAGCTTTCACATTCCATTTTTACTGACTGCATCTTGCTCACTTTGGTTCACATATGCCAACTGAAGTTCACTCAGGATGCTGTTTATGTCAACCAATGGCAATACTGGATATGAAACTTGGACTCAGAATGTAGAGCTAACTATATATAATTTAAGTGAAGATATATGAGGAACTTGGTATGCTCTGGAGTCTCCGTCCTCAAATTTCAAAGGTATAAACTGACCCAAGTTCATGCACAAGGCTGGTCCTGCATCACGAAAGTTGGCAAGCGCTATAAAGGCAATATAGCCACTATAGTGTTCATAGCCACCATACTTTATGTACACTATGATACCTTCCATAGCTCACATAGCAGCTACCTCATTTTATGGTACGCTGGCTGCAGTGGGTTCTATGGATAGCTATGGTAGAAACTCTAGCATGCATAGTCTCAATGGTCAATAATAGTCAATTCTTTATTGATTCCCAATTATCCAGAATAAAATCGAATATAGAAACAACTATAGTATATTCATTCTAATACCTATAGCTAAATACAGTAAGAAGCTAATAGCAATACATCCTTTATTAAAGCTTTAAAATAGATATAAAAGGTATTGAGAGGACCCTGTACATGAACCTCAAATGAAAATCACCGGAGGCATGGATGGGTAGCGAGCGCAGATATAATCTGGGTTTGCATGTTAATGAAAGAGAAGAAAGGAGAAGTGTAATGAGATGTGAACCATAAATGAAGATAAGAGATCCGGTCAGCTTCATCACTCTAGCCTTGTATTGATACCCTTCGTTGGTTGATACTAGCAAGCAACCATCCTAAAGACCTGGTTAGATATCATAAATGATAAAACAAGCTGTATGCTTACCAGCATCTGTCTTGTCATCTCCAGAGTCTCGTTAAATGAGTCCGGTGGCCATCTACTTAGAAGGCTGAAAAGGTCACTGAGATCTCACACATAGTGGTCGACGCAAACCTACCATCCGGTCTTAAAATTGACATGGATAACAGCTGGGAAGAATAAGATTCAACTCTTAGATGCAGCTCAAGTTCGCTCAGTAGAACTTGAACTTACCAACTCGACTTCAGCACAAACGTGGTTAGTTCCCAATGACGATGTTAAAGAATTCAAGCCTCATTCACTGAGTCTATCAAATGGATGCCTATATAGTAAATCAACTATTGTCTCCAGTAATGAACAACACTTACATGGCTTCTAGTGTGCAATCTGCTAAGTGTGTTGGTGGGTATGGTGGTGGTACAACTCTAAGTTGTGACACCGCGTATTGGCCATTGGATTGTTCAAACCAGCGGAGCTCGTGTATATGAGAATAGTGAGCCTAGCGAGCGCTGGCGATTCATTATTTCCATAGAAGGTAGCTAGCTATCTGTAGGGTCAAAGCTGCTATGGAAAAAAATAGGCGCTGTTGGCAACTTTCCTGATGCAGGGCAGCTGTCCTCATACACCTGCTACCACGGTAAATCTGATTTTGTTCCTCAGAATATTTGCCCTATATAGTAAGAATATTAGATGTACATATAGTTAACCATTTCCTCCGAGATAATGAAGCCAACGCTTGAAATTGAGCAGTACTCGCCGCCCTGGTTGACGTTCTATTTGATGAGAATTACACGCCGTCATACTAGTTATAGACTTTTCACTGATTCATTTCGATTATTTAGCCGAAAAGAGGGTACGATGTTAGACCCTTATTATATTGGTCGTACTTAAATATTTCAGCTCTAGATTTACGGTATTTCCATAAGCGGGAGGAGCTGTGATGTAATCTTGGTTCCCCGGTATTCCGCATGCACTATTACATTGCCGGCTTCTCGGCGTCTTTTGCCATTAGATGTAAACCCTATTCTACATCACATAACGATGGTCATCCTGTAACCCGAACCATATCCCTGTCTTTTGTTCTCGGCAAATATACAACGGTCCTATCAACGCTTGTGCTACTCTTCATTTCCATTGCAGCTCGCTAGCTCTCTGTAGGGTCATGCTACGAAAATGGCGAGGCTAGCGAGGGGTAGCGACTCTTTAGCGGCATAGTAGCTAATACCGTCTGCAGGAAGCGTGGGACGCTATGGAAAAATCAAGCGCTGTTGGCAGATTTCGTGATGTGGCTCATGCGCAGTTAACTCTAAGATGGAACTTCAAATTCAACATGCAGGATAAGATACATTTGCAATGAATGAAGGTATAGTCACAAATTAGACATAAATCAAGTCGGCCTAAGGTGTAAATCAGATGCTACTAGAAGTAGAAGACCCGGACCGATTGACCGGTTGATTCTGATTACCAGGTATGAGGGCTGATGTAATCAGCTTATATCTTGACTGTCGGGGCGATTTACGACTTTTCTCCACAGTCACAGATATGCTCCCACCCCTGGCCAATTTTGTATTCGGACTGTATTCGTGAGACACTTGGCATTACCTAGCGCCCAAGTGCACAAACTTCAAAACGTAGTAGGGACAGGAGATTGTACTCAGGGTGTCTGGTTTTACAGAATAAGAACTTTTTTTTCACTCTTCGACAAGTCTATAATTTAATATATGTATTTGCTATTTTAGTAGATCCATTTCCATTTTCGAGTTTACTGACCGTGGGAACTTTTAAGGAGTCTTCAAGGACCGCCGACGTGTGTGCTCTATCCCAGCTTCCACCTCCCCATCTTCACACATCTCCACTCAAATATTATACTGGTCACAGCTTATTTCCATACACTTGCAATCATAGTCTGCGTGAATGGATTATGCTTGCAAATGGGATTCTCTCTTTATCCCCTGCTCATCTGCATCTAGTGATTTGCAGGCTCGGGCCTCAGGCCCTAAGCCCGCCCAAGCCCGCCCTCCAGGGCTCGGCTTGAGATTTTGTAAGCCCAAGCCGAGCCCTCAAGCCCGGGCTTGGAGAAACCATCCCTTTAAGAGAATTTGGATGAATATTACAGTAATATTAAGTTATTTTTCGATAAATGCATCCCAAATAATGATATAGAAAACAAAGAATGTATTATATTGTTGTTATTTCAAAATATGCTCTTATACTAGCAACCTGTACCTGGTGGGTGGGCATGTATAGACAATGGAGCTTAGGCCAGTAAGACTGTGAAACCTCCAAAAAAAATTAAAAATAAAAGTCTGAATCGAAAATAATAAAGATGCAGCGGTAAATGCCTACTTATTTAGGATTTTTATTACCCCAATTATTTGTTTGAGAATATTCTTCAAAACCCGGACTCAAGCCCAAGCCGGCCCGAGCCCTTCAGCAGGGCTCGGCCTCACTCTTCATGAAGCCTGAGCCTCGAAAAGCCGGGCCCGCAAATCACTATCTGCATCCACTCCAAATCTACTTGCATCACTGACACTCACAAATGGATTATGCTTCCATATGAAAGGCATATTGTAATGACTCATGATATTAGAGCATATTTGTTTGGAAGATAGGGTATCGTGCCAAGTGGAATAGCCATGACTGCTGGTTATTTGTTAAGTCCGAGTCCACTAGGAACAATTGTCCAAACAAATCTGCTTCATTGTAAAAGCAACAAATGAAGTTAAAGATAGGAAAGACTACATGAATATTTTAGTTCCACTGAGTTATGTCATATATGCACAATCTGCAAAAGAGAGAGATGAAAGAGAGATTTGGACTCTGATGTACACTTTGCTGTAAACACCTCAGCATGAACATTAGTAAGTTATTCAAATTTAACTTTCGTGTTGCCAATTTGTGGAGGTAATCAGACATGCCGTGCAGAGCAACGGCCCACTCCCACAAGTCCCAGCTCCACTTATAGGTGCGATTGTAGGGATAAACTTGGCGGTTGGAATTTTCAATGAGGATAAGACTGCCAATGTCCTTGCTTTAGAATATAGTATGGCGTTCGGAATGCACAAAAATATGGCGTCTGGAATGCACAAAAAATGAACCCCCATACATATACTTTGGAGGTGAGCCTACATCAATTTTGCAGAGAATATGTACTTTTGCGATCAGTACTAACAAGCACAATTTGATTTGTAAGTGAGAGTAGAATAAAGAAAACCGGACGAGAGGATAACGACTATTTTTAGTCATGGCTGACTAAGATCCCGCCAGTCTGTCGGATGTGCTAGGTAGGTTTCGCCTTGTACCAGCGCATCCATAACACATCCTCTACAATTCGTTCTTTTTCAATCCCGAACTACGACCTAGACACACATCCACAAATACTACTATCATATTCGAAACACATAACCCCTGAACGTTGGTGGAAAGTCACAAAAGGCGGATTCGCACGCAAATACCAACTAAGAATTTATTAAACCTGACTTCAATTATTAATGGGCACTGACGCTTTGATAACTACAGGTCTAGAACAGAACATCGATAGTAGTGGATAAATAGTAAGCATACTGGACACCGCATTAGTGATCTACGAAACATGTGCGTCGCTGTTATGATGTGGAAGCTCATACGAAGCGAGATTTATTAGAATGGGGTACAATTTCAGTGTGCCTTCAGTTTTATTGGATGAATGATTACTTATCTTCAACGGTTCAGACGCGTGTCTATCCTTCTTCAACCTGAAGCCACACTGGGGTCGCGATTTTGCAATACCTTCAGGAGTTTGAATTTCCTCCAATGTTTGGATTAACATATCGAGTCGCAAGTCAACATTTTTCGAGAACATTCACAATGTGCTTTGATTTCCGTAAATAGTATAAAAGGTGCAGTGAAAAAACTCTCAATCCTCATCGTCCTCAGCGAGTCTTATATATTCTTTTTATCACTTTAGATCTCCTTTACTTCTCTCCTAGTACCGCAATGGCCAAACTCACAACCTTGCTTCTCCTTGCCGCCATCCGTCTGGCTATGGCTCTTGCAGCCAACGAATCTCTCGTTGGCCTCAGCGACAAGAAAATCAGTGAGTTCATTGCTAGAAAGGCGTTGCTCCCATCCCTAACCCACCTGGGCCCTTGGTTGACGACGGAATCCAGTTACTCAACGATCCCACTCATCCTTTCATCCCCGCCGGTCCTACGGATATTTGGGGACCATGCCCTGTCTTGAATAATCTTGCTTCTCATGGAGTACACTGCTTATTAGTTATTCATTGATTAGAGGTGACACTTATTTTTTCAGTATCTCCCTGGAACGGTGTTACTAGGCCCGACCAACTCGTTACTGTCGTAATGGAAGGTATGATCGTTATCTACCGTTCCTCTACTGTCATCTGAATAATATAATTTAACTCTAGGCTTGGATTTGGCAAACGATTTCGCTAAATTTCTTGTCTACCAAGCGTTTTTGATGAATGACAACTGAAACTGGGCCCGATCCACCAAGAACAGCTCTAGTTTGTGGTATTAGCCAACACGGAACGTTTGAAGGTATTATTTAATTTAATTTATTAATTTAGAGGTAGCTCTGATACATCAAATGTAGGTAATGCGGGTATGACTCGTGTCGCCGCCTTCTTTGGTGATCAAGTGGTGATCAATGAGACTCTTTTCCAAGAGGCACATAAAAAACGTGCTATCGTTAAACTGTATTTAAAATTCCAATCCACAGTTCATCGCCGTCTCATCCAAATTCAGGTTCAATGTTACATATGACATCAACGCATCTGCCGAACTTCGTAACCAACGCCTTCAAAGCTCCATCAAAACAAACCCCAAACTCGTATACGCCTCTCTTCGTATCCTATCTGCCTACTCCGAGGCAGTATTCCTCACAATATTCTTCGTTGATGGCCGCCTGAATAATAGTCAACTCACCATCGACGCAGCTCGGCATTTCTTCGATTTGCAGCACATGCCTGACGACTTCCATCGTCAGCCTGCGCCCGAGAACTTCTCAATCATCGAGCCCCTCGTCAGGGAAATTTTCAACAAACATTCTTTCATTCAAGGTATTAGCCATGGGAAGAACATCTTCGTTTTATTGCCTAACACTCCTGGGCTCAGTGAGTTCTGTGGAAAGTACGAAGATATTGAGGTGCGTGTCGTTCCGGGCCAGTATCCTAGGCCCAACGGTGCGCTCAAGACCGTTCTTAACAAGAGCGTGGACTTCTTATTCGATGCTTTTAGTGACGAACATAATTGTACTCAGTTCTTCCGGTATGGCTGGGATTGAGAGGATGGACTACACGTTGGACGCAATGTTGTTGCCAGAAGATATTTGGTTTTATATCTCGGGTACATATCTCGAAAAGGAAGACATTCGGGGTGTCTCCATGACATGCCGAACTCCGAACCGGGCTTCTCCCACTCATATTTAGTGAACTCACATTCCAAGGCCTCAATAACAGTTGCGCTGCCGGATACACGCCGTGATTACGTCATCTAAAGAGAATGCAGGAACGCGTCGATTTCTTGCTGTCAAATCAAAGGATTCTCGATCCGATTCGTCGAATCGAGCTTCAGACTTGGATCTTCATGTATAAGTGGTATCGCTCTAAACGTATGGTCATATTTTTGAATCTGTTTACCTGAGATCATCAATATCGTTCGGCCAATGTAGTGTTAATTGAACATACATAAAGTACATGTATCCATTTATTGAAGTGTAGCACAAGCAGCTCCTCTCTGGGATGACAAAATTCTTCATGTGTGCCATGTACTCGTAATTCCGGTCGTGGTGAATTATAGTAATATTAGCTTGCCCTCGTTAAGACATCACTGCATTATAGAAAAGATATTCAGTTCAGGGGCAGCCGCAGTCGACCTACTCACCCTGTCAATCGGAGCTAATAGTTATGTCCCTCTCTTTTACGACGGGTACTATTTCTCTCGTATTAACGTCCCTCGGAATCTGCTCTCCATCTTTTCTATTTTCCATATATTTAAATAGGATGCCGATAAATCGTATAGCTCTGGCTAGTTCTGGGGCTCAGCTGTGTGGGCCAAAGGGAGGCTGCTACTCCGGTTGACCGAGTTCTGAAGCTGATAACGTGCCAAATCCATGCTCCATGCTGAACGTTAATACACCATTATCGGCAGATCCACGTAACTGCGAATTCCAATCTCTTAGGACCATCCTACAAGCAACTTGGATTTATTGGCAGAGCAATGACTATTTATCTAAGGAATCATCGTGGTTAATCATTGGAGGCTTACAATCTTAAAATTCATTGGTGATAATGATCCTGAAAAAGAAAGGGAGAGCATAGAATACCGTGGCCTTCGGAAACACTGGGTAAGACGTACTATGCATTTGATCTTGTGTCCTTGTGGGGTTTCAAGATGTGATGGGATGCGATCCTCGCGTTGATACCGAACGCAGCTCACTAAATCCTTGTTCCTATCTCCATTAGGTTCACTAAAAAATAGGAACAAATGTCTTGAAAGGGGGATAAATAGGTGGATTATTTACACAAAAAAGCACTCACCACCCTCACAACTTCAAGAATCTCTTCAGGTCATCACTCGCAGCTCAAATATGCTTAGCTCTGTTACCAAACTCGCTCTTCTCACCTCCTGCATCATCGTTGGGCAAGCACAGACCTTCAGTGGATGGTATAAATTTATTCCATTATTCTCCATAAATCGCAGATATTAAACATTACGTTGTTTTGCAGTGCGACATTCTTCTTCCAGAACGGGAATCCGGGGGCGTGTGGTGACTTCCATCAGGGTTCTGATTTTATTGTAGCCTTGTGTAAGTTCTCTCAATTACAGCTTCAGAGAGTTCAAACAACAAGACATATGGTGACAAGAGCAACAATACTGATTAAATGGGATCTGAATGGTAAGCCTGTCATAGATATGCATTCAAGTGATTCTCCGTTCACGTATTTTGCATGAAGATCCTTGTATCACACTAATTTAATAGTACCATATTGCACAGTTGTTGACTTCACATTCCTAAACATCAAAAATCGGTTATCATTGATTGCTTATAAAAATACATGTGCATATGGTCGCTTAAGACAGAAGGGACATGAGTGAAGCATGAGAAGAAGCTGTTTATGACGATACCGAAGAAATCCACAACTTAATACCCCGCCGATTTAAACGCTTCTTCGGCTTCCCTTCCCTCCCTCTCAATAACATCCTTAATCTTGGAATTTCTCACTTTGATGTCGCATTGGAACGGAAGAGGTCGAATGTTAAAGCCGCTTGAATATCCAGTTTCAATTGATGCATCAGGTAAGATTGGCTTCTTGGTTGTTGGATCAATCGTAGGCGAAAAGGTGAAGGCCCAGAGGAGACGAGCCGTTGTTAAGAACAGAGCTAAGTGGATCGTTAGGCCTGAGGTATAGAAGGGATGGTATACTTACAGCGTTCGGCGAAATATGCTCCGGGACACACACTGTATCCTTGGCAGTTAGACGCGATAATGCATATCATACGTGAGATGGATTACCGTCTTCCCCATCCAAATGCACTGAAAATACAATTTTTTTGTATCAGGAATAGCTAAATGTGGGGTTAATCGAAGCATACCTATGTCCTCGTCCACCAGTACCTGGATAAGTTCGTCCATCCAAGAATCTTTCCGGCTATAATGTCGAAAATCAGAGCTAAATGAAGACAATATCATACGAAAGAAATACTCACTATGAATTTCTCGGGTTCATCGTATGTATTTGGATTCATATGAATCGACCACAGATTAGCCAGACTTGAGATAAACCGGGATTAACATACTACCTAGCAACCAAAAATCTAAAAAAAAAAAAGAAGGCAGATACATACACGGTCGATCCAGCAGGGATGAAATATTCCTTCCCCTGATATGTGAAGACGTCGTCCTCGGTACTTGCATGTGCTGTACCTCCGAGGATGGCAACCGGTCTCCATCTCATCTGAAATGCATAAACATATTTCAACATTACAAAAGACAAAAATGACAGCGACTTACAACTTCTTTAACGAACGCCTATACCACCGAATATCAGCAATGATTTATTTCCTAGCCGTCCACGCACATGCAAATACTCCAAACTATCTTCATCCTCCCATCCAGGGCTCTTATCCAATCCTACAACACGATCCATCTCTTCATGAGCCTTCTTCTGGGCTTCAGGATGTAGAACGAGGGCAAGGATGAAAGATTGAAGCGTTGAGGATGTGGTATCCACGCCAGCGCCGAACAAGGAGCCTGGTTGTTGATTAAATTCGGTGTCGTCGAGAGGGAAAGAAGAGCGAGCGAGCAACATATCGCGTGCGTAGCTTAAAATGGCGGGGTTATTATTCAGAAATCATTTTACTGGGATGGGATTGAAAGGTTTACCTAGGAACAGCGATGTTCTTGTTCATCTTTTGCTGCACTTCGTCGACAAGGGAAGCCATATTCTCTCTGCTTATTTCTCTGAACTTCACGGCGAGGCGTTTGGTAGAGTTGAATATCATGGGCAGATTGGCCAGGAAGGGGAAGGTTTCGTACCCTAGGAATAAAAGAGATTGGAAATTTTTGTTAACGAGAGAGAGAGAAATCAACCTACATTGGGCACCAGGGACGTTAACTTTAATCATGAATTCTATATTTTGAGCCAGTTTGCGATAGGCAACATCTGTTTGGACATCCGTTACTCGACGACCATAGGCGATGGCTACTACGGAACTGGCTGTGTATCTAGATACGACAAGGGTCGATTATTTTGAAATGAAGTGAGTGAAATGAACGGTGGTTCATACTGGAAAACTTTCTGATACCAATCTTGAGGGTGATTAAGAAGATTGTTGGCGAGGGTACGACCCTCCCATTCAAATATATGAAGATAGTCTGAAAGGCTTGGGCTTGGTTTGGGGTTAACGTTGTTATTGCGGGGAAAGAACACACTATCGACACTCTTTTGCATGGTGCCCATATGCAAAGCTTTTCGATACGCTCTCCAGCGTTCTCCGTACTTTGCAAATAGAATCGTCTTATCTATCACGGCAACAATTAGTATGATATAGAAGGCATGTAACAGGATAACGACCTACTTTCGGTAAGTAAATCTCCTGCTACCACAAAGCTAGGAAAATTGATGTCAGAGAAACACATAGCATGAGGACGAAACGAAGATACCTCGGTCTTGAACTGTATTTTGCAGATCTGCGCTCCAGAATTTCGACAGCAATCTACGAATAGCCTTATCATTCAGTTCAACTTAATACATTATTTTAAGAATTCCTACGGACCTCCGCATCCCCAACCAATATTATCGGGACCCTGCCATTCCACACCGTCAAAATCGGTCCATACTCTTCGTTCCACTTCCTAAAGGTAATCCAAGCCTTCGACTTTGGCAATTCCAACATATGTCCTATGAATGGTAGTGGTCGTTTATTTCCTGGAGTGGGAGGCATATTCGTTGGCCTCGTAAGTTCCTGGAATACGGCATAACTAATGAGCGATATAAGCAGTAGTCCGAGAGGTTGAAGGACCACGTAGAGGAGAGACATGGCAGGAAGAGAGCTACGTATGTCGCGCGTGATATGCGAATGCGAACTAGAAACCAAATAGAGCGTGCCGCAAGCGCTTGATCCTTGCTTGCCACACCCGAGTCGGACCGACGGCGACTGTGATCGCTTATGAACGCATTACAGACATATTCTTCCACGGATACGAGTTGTATTGGGAAGACTTGGACACGCAGGTGAGGAAGGCATGCCAGATCATAATAGAGCCGAGGACAAGCTCTGGAGCTGCAACGTGACCCAACCCATAACCGCGATGAGGAACTGCTTTCAATATAAGTAAGTATAAAGACAGTTGAACGGAATAAGAGCTTATGGATGAATTACTTATTGAAAGCTTGAACGCTTGGATGATGTCGGGATGTTGGAGTAGACCAAGTGTAAGTGAAAACTGCTCACGTAAGCATTCGGCCCGAATCATGCCAACCAAATACAAACAAGTAAACACAGCGCTTTCGGCAAATTGATTATCTATGCTCTGGGGCCCGACGCTGCGTGCGTTCCCCTTCCTTCTTTGGGCCCGACGCTGCGTGCGTTCTCCATCCTCCCTTGGGACCCGACGCTGCGTGCGTTCCCCTCCTTCCTCCAAGGGCCCGACGCTGCGTACGTCCCCCTCGTCTCTATGGGCCTCGACGGCTGCGTGCGTCCCCTCTCCTCGCCTGATCCCGACGCCGCGTGCGTTTCCTTTGGTCCTCCCCGGCAATTCTGCTACGCCCCGCCTCTATTCGAACCCGCGGGTTGCCCTCGCTGGCCAATCGAGGTCTGGCGGACCTAAGATGTACCACGGAATGCCCGCTGGGACCACGCTTCTTGCTGAACTGATAGGGGTATCCTATTTCCCGTTCCTCCGGGCCTATTCTATCTTGCCGGGTCCACAACTCTGCCTCACGCTGATTGGCTCACACTTATGTTGCGGAGCGCGGGCTCTCACAATTCTCCCACGTGCTGATCGGCTCGCACTTCTACCCCGCACTGATAGGAACATCCTCACGAGTCTGAAACTCAAAGCAAATATCCCCACATACTGTGGCTGGCGTGATCGCAGCTTCTCGATGCAGCAGGGCTACCTGACCGTCTAGGCAGTATGTGGCTGCGGCGTGCTGCGACAGTAAGCGTAAGTGTGCGAGACATCGCTTACAAATGCAGGACGCTAGCAGCAAACCGGCGTTCCGTACTGGGACCCATGCCGGCCACTCCTCCTCCTCCTCCTCCTCCCGTCTCTGAGAATGCAATCAAGCTATAGGGGGAAACTCTGGCTTAGTTAGCAAGGAGTGCCAAAAATATTACAAAAATTCTTTCCATTCTATTTGGTGGATGTTCTATATTCGTTTGATGTGAGATTAGGATTCGCAGCGGGAACTCGCCCGCCGCGTTGCCGGCTAAGTCGGAGCCCGAAATGTGTTAGGCTGCTTCGTCCCTCTCCGAACAGTAATCAGAAAGGGTACAGATAATGATAAATATTCAATAATCTTCTCTGTATATGTGTATACTACCTATGTGCTAATTTGAAATGTTTTCACCATATTTTTGAGGCTCAGAATATATATTTCTCTCCCCTTTTCCTCAAGTGGCTCCCTGGACCATTCAAATGAGAGCCGACAGGTGATAATGGCCTCTCTTCTCCTCTAAAATTGCATCGAAAATTAGTATTATAACGCTAAGAATCTGAAGTCTTAATTACAGTGCAGGGGATCCAGCCAGTGAGTTCTGACCAGACAAAGTAGTATTTAACTTGTATCTACTTAGTCTCTAAGGTAGTGACAGGGCTGGTGAGCTCTGGACATCTCTTATCTAGATTTTAAATAAAAATAAATAAATGAAAAACAGAATATATGTAAAATATAGGAAATAGGAGTCTTTCAAAGCCTTCCTGTGTAAACAAAAGAAATATTTTCCTCCCTGAGCTAATCTGATACAGAATTACCATAAATAGCCATAATTCAGGTAATTTACTACACTATTATCTTCTGTGATATACATCAATATTTATGGGCTCATTTAAATACCACTAGAAACTCCGATGCGCATGGGGGAATTTTCGAGAGCGTGAGGTGTGATCAGTCTGGTCGACCAGTCTGATTCCGGCGCGGGAGCTCTGAGTTTAGTAGGGCTGCTGTATTTTCCACATTTCGGACAATCAAACGTATATCCCGGTTTATACTCCTCCTCCTTGTTGAGTATTGACAGTCAGGAATGAGTACTGCACAAGTTTCGTGCACAGCCTCTAATCAGATGAGTTATTCTATTATTCTCTTTATACTCGATTCCGCATATTTGCAATATTTCGTACCTTTCCCGCTCTCTTTTAGCCGATATTTTGAAACACTTGTTGTATGAAACATAGCCAGTGACAATTAAACACCCCGCGCGTTTGTAAGGGTCCCTGCTTATTCTCGAGTAAGGTCTGTGGTTCACCTCATTTTAATACTCCTCCTCCCATTCTCATTTAGCTATATTATTTTTACGATGTTCCCTGAAGATATTTGGTTCTACCTTTCGGATACCTATCTTGCAAGTGATGAGATCCATAACCTTTCATTGACAAGCCGAGCTCTCACTCTCTATCTCAGTCCACTCATCTTCCGCCAGCTCTCTTTCTAAGGTCAGCGTTGCAATTTTAGGGTAAATTCCGCATCCAGAGTTGCTCTTCTGAAGAGGCTGCAAGCACGTGCTCAGTTTCTGCGTTCAAACCACAAAATATTTGGCATGATTCGTCAATTACGGCTTCGGAGCTGGGTGATGTTCATGGTAAGGTGGTTGTATGGTACAGGTGTGATTCCAATTATCTAATTAAGATACAAATATGACACAATAACTGGGTAGTTCGTCCTCCAAAGGCTCAGAAACTAGCAGAACTCTGGAGAGTTATGTATGGGGACTTGGTTGATCTCAGCAGTGAGATCCCAAATCTGCGATACATAAGCTTCTGTGAAAGCGGTATGGTTTCACCAACAAATACTCCCTTCCCAGATTCCTTTCTTCAATTTAACAAGTCCCAATTTGACTACTCTTACTATCTAGAGTACCAACTAAATAACGTCCCCGAAAATTCTCCCAGATTCCAGCTACCTAGTTGTATAGAAGTCGGTATGATGGAGCCAGACTCTGCGGGGAATAGAATATATGTCCTTTATATTAACAACATCCTTGAGACTACTATGCATCATACTTTGGTCTCGGCGATATTCGATACCCATACAATTTCTGACTTAGCCTCTTCAACAATTCACAAATTCAGATCTATTCTCTGCCTGGGTTTAATGCTGTTTAACCTGACAGCACCCCATCACAACATTATTCAAACTATCTTACGTCCGAGCTTCGTCACCTCGTTATCGAACGACATTACCCACCAGATACACTCGTCATTCCAAGACACTATTTACAGAAGGTGAAGTCCTGTATGGGACCGGCAGTCCTACTGCCCCAAATATGTCCCGGTCAGACGCTTCGAACACTTCATGTGGTCTCTTCGGTGCCCATCAATTTAATGCAGGGACTACCCATTGATGAACATTCGGGTCTTGGATTTTCAACAAGACCTTTCAAGTTATCGAGTCTCTCAAGAACAGCTTGCAAGCCTTGCGGCACTTTATCCAAATCTCGAGGTACTCGGGATTATATAGGGCAATCGGCGGAATGAGGTTTGAGTTGTCTAAGTCTTTGTACAGAATATATTAAGGCTGATTTTTTTTTCCTTCAGGTACCTTTTGAAGATATCCTCGATGCCGTGGTTCCTTTCCTCGCTTACCACGCCTTAGTATCTCTTGGATTAACCTTTCTGGATCCAGCGCATCCGTGCCAACTAGAACGAACAACTATTATCCATCTCAGTCGCTGAGGTTCATTTTATCTCCCTGTTCATGCTCCAGTGGCACCCGAATCGTGGATGGATGGGTGTACTTTCGCCATCCCATAGGGCACACGATCCCTGCACGATGAAGCATCGATCCACGTGATGAACATAACTCCCGTTCGGATACCACTGACATATTAGGGCCAAAAGCCTCAACATGGAGATATTCAGCGCTCTTTAAAGTCTGTAAAGAATTTTCTTAAAATTTCTTAGAATCGTATTGCATGCTATTGCAACTGTATGGTTTATAAATGAGAAGCAATAATGGTATTCCAATGGCACGAGTACGGGATGAAACATGCGAATACATTCACATTTCGATATATATTAAGGATAACGCTTCCGCTCAATGATACCATCCATATTGCACATCATTCTTGAGACGGTTTGTGAAAGCCCGTCATCTATAAGGCTCACTGAGCGGTCACACAAGTTAACAGGACCACTGTGTATATGTCGAGAACGAGGACAGTTTACATGTGTACGGAGTACTACAGGTTCGGTGCTTATGTAAGTAGTCCATTCGTAATATAAGGAAAGATAAGAACAGTATAATGGTTAGCGCGGAATACTAGTTGACCAGGATTACAGTTTGCCTCTATGGATGTCTACTGAGCGTTGAAGTGCCAAGACACTTGAGTAATGCAATTAGGATGACGGCGTGGTCAATAAATTTTTCGAGAAACATATCAGGGAAGACTCCTTGGCTAGTAGGAGCAAATACCTCGAATAAGCCCTCAGAAAGATCAATGCTACCAGATCCATCGCAGGTGGGGCATTCGTCGGCAACTGTTCCGACGGCAGTCTTGCCAGTGTCGGTATCGGTGATCGTAATGGTCCTTCCACATTGGACGCCATTAGCATACTGCTCAGTTTCTAAAAATATGACGATTAATCAGTGAGGTATAAACATTATTAATTTAAAGTCACTTACGAAGAGCGACGATAAAGTCACTGTCTTGGTGAACAGTGCCACATGCACCAGGGACTCCATTCTGGAAGAAAAAGGTCGCACTAATTGAGGCATAAATACATATATTCAAGAGAGATTATGGTATGATACGTACGTTCCTGTGTGAGTTACACGACGCTCGAGAGTTTCGTCCGCAGGAGCCGCCCAGGCAGAGGCAACGTTAAGGACCGCAACAGCGAGACCAAGGAAACCAGTAGTGTGCATGATAAGAGATTGGGAAGGTGCTTTGAGAAACTCGGAGTGGGTGCTTCGATGGGGAAATAGGTGTAGTCCATCGTGAATTTATACTATTTTCCAAGCCGTCTCAGTATTAATTTTGTGTGAACCCCATGGGATTAACCCTCAGAGCGGGGTGAAGTGACTTAGGAGAACGCCCAGCATCCAACACGCAGCTGTGCTACCGAAGTGCCTCGGTGTTCGGTGTTTTCTGCTCTCCTTTACCGCTTGAAGGACAGCGCTATTTTCAAGGATACATAAATGTCTCAACCCCATCCTTCCCAATAATAATAGTCTATTAACCGAGAGTTAACAGCGTTTGACAGGAATATTGTAAGCGTAATGTCAAGAGACTAAGCAAGTCGCAGTGGTTTAGTAGCTTGAATTTATAATCGTGCAATATGCATGTCCCACACAAAATCCGATCCAAACTACCAGACTAGCAGCCTTTGATTCCAATATTGGCCGCAAACCTTTCTATAGTTAAATCTTTATAAAAGGAGTTCGGACAGTATTGAATAGGGTATTGATAGAAGCGCCTTGCTACCGGAACCATCAGTCTCGTGGAAAGTTTGAAGATCCAGGCGGCACTAGTAACGAAAGAAACATGCCGCCGAAAGGAACGGGACAGCTTACCTCTCAATACCTAAATTCATACCTCTAGTATAATCGAATCGGAAGACTACTAGTAGCGGAGACGATAGACCCTTTACGAAAACCTCCACCTAATTCGTCTTAATAAAATGTCTCGTGGCTTAGAAATGACCTTCTCAGTATGTACATAAATAACGTCCCGTATATCGCCTGCGTTGCGAACCTATTAATTAATCGCGGTACTGTATCTCTTTGTTTCATAGGAATTTCGTTGCCATTGATTTTGAACACGGCAATGGTTTTTCTCTAGGCAGTACTTAAGAAAAATGTGCTAATGAACAATCGACATATCTGTCCGATGAATCGGCAAGAATCAGGAATAGAACTCAAGGCTCAAATGTCCTAAATTTGGGAGTGGTGAAAGTTTGATGGCTACTGCGTGATTGGCAATCAGTGATTCGAAAGTCCGGGATTAACGCTCGTTCGCCGAGGGTAGTGCAAAGGTCGGTTGCAAATACAATTCAGAACCAACCAGGCTACCAACCTTTGGCGCATAGTCTGATCCAAGTTACTCAAAGCTATATGCTCATCAAATATATGGCACGTTACTGGACAGGATATAAATAGTACAATGGTCCAGCTCTGTTTATAAGAATAGAGAGTTTGTGCAAAACTGCTGGCGCTTCTGTGGCGCTATTTTTGGTTGTGCATCTGGGGCTCCACCTGTGGCTTTGACGTCACTCTCAGAACCGTTTCCCAGCACTCTCCTTGTCCAACCACATAGTCTAAATTTTGAAATCAATGCCTGTGAAGTCAAGTAAAAACAGCACAGCACCGAGCAGAATCGCCTGCTTGGGATTGTGAGAATGGCCGCTTACCAGAAGAGGATACCCCTATATCCCCGTCACCTCTGGTGGTCGATAACCCCTCACCTGGCCCCGAGGCTGGGTCACAAGACACATCCCAGTCTCCTGCAGGCAATAGGCAGGCTCGGAATGCGAAGAATCCACATTGGCAGCCGTGGCAAGACCGTTTCCTCGCGAAGGTGGTCTTCACCTACAGGCCTTTCTTGGTGGATCGTCGTGAAGTGGCTGCTGCTTGGGATGAGTTAGCGCAGAGGTTATTGGAAGATAGCAGGAGCCAGGGACCAAGAAGTGTAATAGATCGTACTGGGGGTGCCTGTCGCACTAGATTTAAGAGGCTCATTAGGACTCATAAGGTATGGATTAGTCTGTATCTAAATTACGTTAAATTAGCCCTTCTCTAGATTAATGAGACTAAGTCTCTGCAGAAGACTGGTACCGATGAGGAAGTAAGTGATCATATTAAGGTAAGTATGCCAACTTTCGCTGGATATCACTTTTATGCTCACCAATATTTCTTCAGACAATGACAGAGCTTGTTGCATTGGTTGACGGACATGAAGCTTCGAAAGCTGAATTTCTGTCAACCACAAAGAAGCAACAAGATCTTCAACAGAAAGCCGCATTGGAAATGCGTGATGCCGCAATGAAGGGCTGTGTGCCAAGGACGAAGCTTACAGACGTTACACAATTGCCGGAAGCGACTGTTCGTGAAAAACAAGGTCAACGGAAGAGAAAGTAAGTGTTAGTTATCATTGAAATTAGCTTTTAGTAATCTCATGCTCAGATCCACATCATCGGAAGCTGATAAAGAGAATGAATTCCCCGTTCGCAAGTGCTCCCGTCATCAAAGTGCGATTGAGAAGGTGTTGCAGCAGCGTGAGATGGCAGACCAGCAACAGTTGCAAGCAGCTCGGGAGCAGGATGAACATCGCCATGCCGAGATTAAAGGGGGGATGGATCGTATGGCTGACAGTATCAATCAGTTAGCCTGTGCATTGAACTCTCAATCCAAACGTGATGCCGAGCGAAATGCTCAACAGACAGAACTTATGAAGATGGTAGCTTCGATGTTACAAAACCAGAATCACAATTAGCCTGTATTTTAGCATCTCATACAGAATTACACTAGTTATTCATTGCTCATCTTCAAACTCATCTTCAAACTCATTGTCCATTTGTACTTCAACTTCATCCCATACCGAATCCAAGCACCAGCTGTCCAGCTCCGCATCCTCCACTGGTCCACCTGTAAAATATTCTCGAAGAGTAGGAGGGGAGCATGCGAAGTATTTAGGAATTTGTGGATAGTGTAAAATAGTGTGTGCATTGCACATTAAGAGTACAACAAGGTAAAAGACTCCACATGGTGATAAAAGAATCTTTTGGCTTCGTGCAAAGTCAAGAAATGTGAACTGCTGTGTCACTTCTTTGAACACCCATTCCACAGGCTCTCGAATCTTGGCCATTGCTGTGTTGAATGCTTGTTGTTCAGGAGTTATAACGGGTCCTTTGTATGGAGAGATTATGTGCGGTCCCACTGAATATCCTGCATCACCATACAGGTACAACGACTCTCCCTCAGGTGTCCAAAAGTGCTGCTCCAAGAGTTCGGCAAGGCCACTCTCTTTGAAAACGGTCTCATCGTGGCGCCTACCATCCACAGGACCGAAAACATGAATAACTAGCCCGTCTGGTGAGATAACTGTGTGATATTTCAAACAATGTATACGCTTCCATCCATTATAGACTAAGTGTTGGTTCCGAACCGGTCTGGCATTCTTTTGAAGAGTACCATCGATGATGCCGGCCAAGAAAGGGAAGGACGAGCCTTTAGCTGTGAAGGCCTTTGCAAAAGAGGTGAGCTTTTCACGAGTAAGGCATGTAGGATCAAATCGGAGAAGATGTTTCCATCTTGTCCAGAGGTAGATAGCCGTCAAATGTGTAATCCTTGAGTATCTTGATTTCTCCCAGCCAAATTGCATCTCAACATCTGTGAGACGAGTAGGATAGGCTAGCCGACGAAGGAGCATACAAAGTGCTGTAATTCTATCCTCCTTAATGCGCGATGTTGGACATTTGATAAAGGCAGGAAGATCAAGCACTTTTATAAGCTCCTCCACCTCATGGTGGTCAAATCTTTCCCAATTGTCAGTTATCTTGTAGATAAATATTATGAAAAATAAAGCACCTGAATTGCTCTCGCCAGATGGTAGTACCTAAATCGTTTAATTCAATTTTCCCTCCAGGACGAATCCGTCCTTCCCCTTGGAG
The DNA here is from genome assembly GCA_000827215.1 of Sphaerobolus stellatus SS14. Lineage (NCBI taxonomy): Eukaryota > Fungi > Basidiomycota > Agaricomycetes > Geastrales > Sphaerobolaceae > Sphaerobolus > Sphaerobolus stellatus. The sequence continues at coordinate 648,198 of KN837095.1, read as the reverse complement.
AAGCTCCTCATCTGCAGCCTCCAAAAGAGACAGCAGAAGTTGTGTGAAGGATACACTGTTTGTCAGAATGTGAGTTTCCATTGTCAAAGCACGAATAGAGTATGTTTCATTGGTATTTGAACTAAGGTACACGTTTGGAAAGCATGCTCCACACGTTGTAGCCACCAGGTGGAGCCCCAGATGCACAACCAAAAATAGCGCCACAGAAGCGCCAGCAGTTTTGCACAAACTGTCTAATATAAATATCGAAAACCTTGGATCCAATTTCGGACCCAAAGGCTGCTATTCTGCGTGGTTAGTTCTGTTAGTTCTAGATCAGGTTATATACACGGATTCTGGCGTACCCATGCTGGATTATCACGAAGTATGTTACTGAAAGTAAGTTTCTCAGTTTCTCTACACATTATGTTTTTACAATTAGAGAATCCTACAAGCACTCTATATCAGTAATTCTCGGTTGACCATTGAAAAAAATAATGGGCCTGACAGCTGTCTGTATTCTTGACAATAATGCAACTCACGCGGTAAAGCAGAGAAGGAAACGCCGAACACCGAGGCTCTTCGGAAGCACATCAAGTTGAAGTATCTATTGAACCCTTTCGCTGATCAACACCGTTAGTCTTCGGTGCTCAGCGTTTCGCCCAGTTGCTTCACCCTGTTCTAAGTCTTAAGCCCATGGGGTTCACACAAAAATAATGATGAGGTAATTAGAAAAATAGTATAAATCCACGATGGACAACACCTATTTTCTCCATCGAAGTACCCACTCCGAGCCTCTCTCAACACTTCAACAATTTCTTACCATGCTCGCTACTGGTTTCGTTAGTCTCTTTGTCGCGCTCCTTGGCGTTACCTCTGCTCGCGCTGCTCCTTCTGAAGAAGCTCTTGAGCGTCGTGTAACTCACACTGGGACGTGAGTAAATATCATTATTTCCCTTTGGTATACGTATTTATTCCTCAATTAGCGCGACCTTTTTCTTCCAGAATGGAGTCCCGGGAGCATGTGGCACTGTTCATCAAGACAGCGACCTCATCGTCGCCCTTCGTAAATGACTTATTAATAATGTCTATGCCGCAATTAACCCTCATATTATCAGAAACTGAGCAGTATGCTAATGGTGTTCAATGTGGACGTACCATTACGATCACCGATACCGACACTGGCAAGACTGCCGTCGGAACAGTTGCCGACGAATGCCCCACCTGCGATGGATCTGGTAGCATTGATCTTTCTGTGGGCTTATTTGAGGTATTCGCTCCCACTAGCCAAGGAGTCTTCCCCAGTATGTTTTTGTCCAGATCTTTATCAACAGTGTCCTCATAATGCATCGTTTTCAAGTTTCTTGGCACTTCAACGCTGAGTAGACATTCGTGGAGGTAGACCACGTCATGATTGAATAATCTGTAATATGGATGGTATCAGTGGTCGGAAGCGTTGTTCTTAACGTATATCCATATGTGATTATATTCCCCTGTTTCATACTGTACTCGAGCCATTGGAACAAAATTATTGCTTGCCATTTCTACGGACTGCAAAGAGCACCAGTTGCCTTGGGCATTGAATATCCTACGATTGGTTTTGGCTAATGCGTCGCAGTGATCTCCGAACGCAAATCCTGCTCATCGTGTGGATTGAGTCTACATGGCACAGGCACTGTCCTCTATAGGATCGGTTCCCCCAGAGAGTGAACATCGAGATAAAATGAACCTCCTTCAACGACTTGGATGGATGGTAGTTGCTCGTTTCAGTTGGCATAGATGCTCTGCGCCCAGAACGTTTAACCCCAGAAATACTAAGGCGTTGTAATCGAGCAAAAAGAACCATGGCATCGAGGATATCCTCAAAGGGCACCTGAAGAAACCAAAATCGGCCTTGATATTTTCTGCACAAATACTTAGATAATGCATACCTCATTCCCATTCTTGACACCCCATTTAATTCCGAGTACTTCAATATTCGGATAAAGCATCGCAAGACTTTCAATCTGTTCTGGAGAGACCCGATTATGGCATTGGAAATCCAAGCCTCGAATAGTCACCATGGCGTCAATGGATAGTCCCTGCATTAAAGTGATTGTCTGAAGGGGAACCGATTAACCACGTGAAGCGTTCTAAGCGTCCGACCGGGGCATATTTGGAGTAGTAGTTCTGCTAGTCCTATATTTGACTCCATCTTTAGTAAAGAGTCCCTTGGAATGAGGTGTGAATCTTGTGGGTGTGCCATGTATCGTTGGATGACGAGGTGCCGAAGATCGGATATATTTGTAAAGATAGTTTGAATAATTTTGCGAAGAGGAGCTGTAAGCTCGAAAAGCAATAAACCAAGCAATACAGGCGGTCTGCATCACATCCCTATTAGGTCAAATGATCTCGGTGAAAAGTTCGACCAAATAGGGGTCACAATCGAGGAAGGTTCGCGCAAGGTTCGTTAGCACATGGACCCTTCCCAGAGCGCCAAATTTACC
>KN837095.1:616906-634448 GCA_000827215.1 Sphaerobolus stellatus SS14 | reverse complement strand
TGCTGATGGATGCTAAGTATCGGCCTAGTATGCGAGACGGAATAATCAGTCGCACCCGAAAAGAACTCCGTCTCATCTTAAGATAGGTTTTCGACGGCGGCTTCGGAAGAAGTGGACATGAATTTGGACGAACTTCTTCACATGACATTGACAGAACTTCCGGAGATCAGGTGGGATTTGCTCATAGGTACCTGTGTAGGAAGATCGTGGAAAACATGGCAAAAACTCGTGTTTCTGCCCGGTGCCCTCCAATCCCGCGCATTGCAGTGTTTGCAGGTCTCTGTGGGTTCGCTCCAGGTTCGGGAACAAAAGCCAAGTAGGTAAACCTGGACTGAAAATAGATATTCGCCTGCTGAGTGTTTTATTAGTTTGAGCACGTAGACCCACAGTACACTGGGACTAACATATTGTTTTCTATAGGGCCTGCGGCCATTATGTGAAGCATGTAAGTATTATTACCTTTAAGAGATAATAAGGTCTAGATGGCAGACAGACACATAACACGTACCTTTGCCTATTATAATATTCCTTTTGGGAATGAAATATGTAAAATGCTTGTTGTCATCTGGGTCCTTCAGATTGTGTAATGTCCCTCCACTAGTAACACGCACCTTCTACCCTGCTCGATCCGAGTGGGATCTAATTCTCGAAAAAAATCGTACACTTGGATATATATACCCTCTACATATTTTATTAAATGAGTCCAACCTCAGGTGCAATACTCTGCTTTCCTGGAGGGCATCAAAGCCTGCGAGAAGCAGGTATCAGACTTTGAGTGGTACTTGATTCATATTCGAATTTTATTTTGACCGCTATCTCATTTCAATACTATATCCGAATATGCCTTTTCGATGAATTACAGATCTGCCGAATCGATGCCGGTGTGTGCCACGTTGCGTTGGTCTAACCCCCTTGCAGCATAGGGAGCTGTGTGTTCCAGTCATGTGACAGCCGGACTGCTCGGAATCTACCTCTGAAGCTCGGTTTGTTGCGGCATCTCACAACTCAGCTCAAAATCATGATCTTCCAGATAGAAATGATAATAAAGGTAATACTCTATTAGATTATGAAATATTTACATGATTCATTGGGTATTTGGAGCCAGCGGCAATGAGAAGGTCGGTTTGCGCAGTAACTAGTGGAGGGATAGTATCTTATCTCCTCCAGACAGATTGTTTAAGGTTTTTGATGAAAGAGCGATGTTTCCTCTATTCTGCTATACATATCCACCCGAAATAAATAACTGAATCTTTCCAGGATGAGCTTTAGACACACCATTCAAGGTAATCGATATGATCAGCTGGTAATTCGTAAACTTCTAGCTATTCCGCAACAGCCTTTCAAGGTCGGCCTCGAGACCGCCGATGCTACCTGTTCAAGAGAGCCAAACCAGATATTCCACCTGAAAGGAGAATAGGTCATCAGCTAATAATAAACCTTCAACTTCGAAGCTGACTCGTAGTGGTTTTGACTCCCTATTATGATGATGATGATATTGGATTAGGATGGATTTTACTCTTTTTATAGTCTATTTTTAACCTTCATACTCGCTTTCAACGATAAAAAGAAAAGCAGGACGCCAAATACATCTGGATGATACCTAATCCCATCATCGATTTAATCACCATTTCCCCATCCAACACTTCCGGGTCCGTTGTTTACCTTGTGGTGAGATGAGGTCGACTGCAGACCGCGGCACCCGGAGAGTAACGCAAACGCATGAGGTATTCGGTCATCACTAGATAAGCACTGAAATGGAGCGGTAAAGTAACCAGAACTTAGTAATATACGGAATAGAATATAACGAGGATGAAAGAATAACTCGGCTGGTTGTACGCTGTGAATGAAACTTGTCCAAGAATAAAGCGAGTTTGCTGAATCGGGGTGATTTTGATTCCCTGTTCCAATGGTCAATGTGGTGAAACAAAAGTAGGAATAATTATCATGAGGACCCAGCATTTGGATCGCTGTTACTCTTCAAGCTTCAAGCTTCAAGCTCTTGAGAGCCTAGATTCACCCGAGAAAAGAACATGTACTGTAATCGCGCGTTCATAGGCAACATCACACGTCACAAGAGGGGGTGTTGCGTTGTCTAAATGCTTGTTTGTCACAGGTTATGACTCATTCGGCGGGTGTTGCCTAGATCCACCGAGACGCTGAGTTCCATACTTAGTAATATCAACTCTACCCCACCCAACAATTCCGTTGCTTGTCTTGAATCTCTAATCATATGTGTATTTTGACTTGCGTATCCCTACGGCAGAGTAAAGGAATGACAGGTTTCCATCGTGGGAATTATGATACCGCGTCATTGCTCGGCTGGAGATCAGTGGCAATTGCCGGCGGGCCGCGGCACGTATTTAAAGGAAGCTTCCAATCCTCACGTCACTTACACTACTACTCACTGACTTCCAACTCTACAATATCGACAATGGTGCAAACCGTACGCCTTGGTGGAACTGATATCGAAGTTGCAGCGATAGGGCATGGCCTTATGCTTATGACGTACGTTGGAAATTTTGCTTTTCTCAATATTTGGCGTGCTTATCAGGTAATCAAGATGGACACCCACACCGGTATCCGATGAGCAAGCGTTTGAAGCTATTATCAAAGGTGTTGATGCTGCAGGAGGAGCAAAAGTCCTCTTAAACAGCGGTACGTTATTCAAACTCTCGCGAGCGATTATTGCTAAATCAGCCCAAATCAGGCGAATTCTACGGCCAGAACTTTTCAACGGCGAATCTTGAATTGCTTGCACGCTTTTACAAGAGATACCCCAAGTATGCCGACAAGACGGTTTTGTCAGTGAAGGTATGTCTTCCTTTAAGTACCTATTGACGATGCATTCTAAGTTTGGGCAGGGAGGTGTCGATCTCGCAAATGGTGGTGGACCAATTGCAAGGTATTTATATGACTATCTTTTAGTTAAACCTCATCTCTCATAATAAATGAGCCTCGAATTCCTCCGCAAATCGATCGACAATATCAATGCTAAGCTTGAAGGAACAAAGCACGTCGATATCTTCGAATCCGCGCGTGTAGACCCTAACAGGTCGATCGAGGAAGCAATGAACAACATGAAGACGCTTATCGAAGAAGGTAAATTTGGTCACGTCGGCCTCAGCGAGTGCAGTGCGGAAACGCTTCGCCGCGCCAATGCCGTTGTCCCTGTTGCTGCCGTTGAGATTGAAGTTTCTCCATTCTCTTATGAAGAAGAAACCCGGAAAGGTACGTGAATCTAAACCTATATCCTTCAAGTTCTGGAACTGAAGCATAATCCAATAGTAATCGCCACTGCTAAGGAATTGAATATCCCTGTCGCAGCTTACAGTCCTCTCGGTCGTGGTTTCCTCACTGGCCAAATTACCAAGCTTGAAGATATCCCTGAGGGCGACATGCGTCATCAACTCGAACGATTCAAACCAGAGGTAAATAAGCCACCTTTAATCCACGCCATCGATTCTCACATATTCACAGAACTTCCCGCATAACCTCACACTGGTTGACGCCCTGAAAACGATCGCGGCGAAGAAGGGCATCAGCCCTGGTCAGCTCGCTCTCGCTTGGGTACGGTCACTGGGACCGCATATGTTGCCTATTCCAGGATCATCGTACGTTTGGTGTCTTAATTTACATTCAAATATGACTTCTGACCGAAAATCTAGCAAAGCGAGTCGTACGATTGAGAACCTCCAGGCTGCCGATATTACCCTTACAGAAGACGAAAAAGCCGAAATCAATGGGATCTTGGATACAATCCAGGTGAAGGGAGCACGGTATCAGGCATCCACACCCGGTCTTTGGGGTTAAGCGTTTCCGTCTTTATCTTGTTTACTATGTATTCTTTCGTCAGGGCTTTGTAACTATTCAATTAAATGACCCTTTCTTGCCTTCTTGTTGGTGGCTGAGACCGGCATCAGGAAAGCTGACCACAGCGCCTATTTTTTCCATAGCAGCTTTCCATCGTAGACGACATTCAGCAGGGAGATAATGTTGATATTACTTTATAATACCAATTTATCGAATGAAAATATATTTATATAATACGCAGGAATGCTCGAGCGAGGCGTCTGAAGGTGTCAACAAAATATGGGAGCTAACGGCGCTATAGCTGTTATAATCCACTATAATATCAACTATAGCATTTGCCAACTTTCCTGATGTGGTCTCGCACACTATACTGTGGACTCTGGTTGGAGAAATGGTTATAATGTTTCATTTAAACGATTACATTGAGGCTAAGTTGTGCAGGAATCCAACGGCAAAGAAACCATAACTGAAACATGGGAGGCAACCTGGTACTGTTGGCAATGCCACCGTGACATAGCCAAACAAATGTCAGTAAAACAATTGGTGAAAATAGCAACTCCAGGTTTCGATCCTGGGACATCAGGGTTATGGGCCCTGCGCGCTTCCACTGCGCCAAGTTGCTGGGTGAATACTCCGTATTATATTGGATGCCGGTGGCTAGTAAAACCAGCTATATTTTAATATACTATTACTCGATACATCAGTAGTAGTAAAACTCTTTTTGCGCCACTGTATAAAAAATATTTCTTTTCTTCCGGCAGGATTATGCGACTGATTACCTCCCTATTTTCCACCGATATACAACTGTTGAATCATATGTACAATGTTGAGATAACCAGTCGATAATTCCATGGGCCTAAGCTTGATAGCATGATCCTGGTTGGCAAGGAACCTCGCTGTAAAGGACGCTCCCTCATACACCGGCTCGTGCAAAACCTCGGGAACAATGTGGTTCACAATCGCATATTGCAGGCATGCCTTGGCCAAAATAAATGCCACTGAGTCAAATGGATTAATCAAGACATAGCAAAGCTGTGAATAATATATGTAGTCAGCGACACTCTGAACACACTGCGAGAAAGGCCTTACTAAACTCCAAACAGCCTTCTTTCCTTGTTCCGCCGGTAGACGCGACAATATAATGTACACTTGCTCCAATGAGATGTTCGTAGTATCCGTAGGTATGGTGAACGTGATCGGTTCTGGTCTCTCCTCTTCAACTTCATCCTCGGGATGCGATTGCGAGTCGGACGCTTCAGCCTGATCCTGAGGATAGTCGATGTAGTCCTCGTAGTTATCCCCGTTCGCCGGAAGGGCAGAGTTCTGGTTCGAAGGAGCCTTCATTTTACCAGAATATGTTGTGAGATTCTGCAGAGGGGTTCTTAAAGAAAACAGAAAAGGTGGTTAGGAAGAAGGAGGGAAACCCCCGATTAAAGGGGGCTTCCCCAAATACCCCCCTCTTCCCCTTTTCGAGTAACGGGGCACGTCACGTCAGAGTAGAAGTTGAAGTGAGACGTTCTGATATTTTTCAACTTACTTACCCTTGAGATATACTTCGCGTTAGGTGGAGGAAATATTCTAAGGGGATATACCGAGTGTTGCATTAAGGTGCAGTGATAAAGTATCAAGCAACTTGGCGCAGCGGAAGCGCGCAGGGCTCATAACCCTGATGTCCCAGGATCGAAACCTGGAGTTGCTATTTTTGCATATTTTCGTATTTGACTTCGAAGGATGTTATGCGATCGAGGTGAGGCGATGAACGATAATTCATAGTACTTTGTTAGGTCAATCGGTAGAGCGTGAGACTCTTATAAATGGATTTCAAGATTGCGGGTTCGACCTCCGCGTGGGGCTAGTTTCCTTTTCTTTTTCATGAAAATCTCAAGACGAAGAGGATATGAACCTTACGCCTGAAACGACACCCGATGAACACGGCTTGAACACGGCTGTTTCAATCGGAGACTGAAACAGCGCTTACGAAATGAATTTTGAACTGCTTTGAACTTTCTGCTTTCACCGCGGCTGTGCCCTTTTACGTGTTCCTAATCGTATGAAGGCTGCATATTCCGGTTTCACTTCCGCCGCGTAGAAGAAATCAGGAATAATCTTAGCTTCAGATCCGAATTCCGAATGATTCTGTCGGGACTCCTCGACTGGCAACGACCGGTTTCAATGCAGTTCGCCTTATCATGTTCAAAGGTGTGTTGTGAGTTATACTTATTTTGGTCAACCTTTGTTCCGATCCAACTTATCTAGTGCAGGCAGCTCTCAAACGTTTAAACCTTTAACTTTACGTCTGAAGTCTGAGGAGCAGTGCTATCGCAGCCTACTAGCAACCAGAGACGCTCCCTCTTCACCTTAAAATTACGTTGTTCAATCATCGAAAGCACCGCTCCGCAACTCCGCCCAACATTGTATTTGAGCGCGTTTGTCCAACCCGCATGGACGTGTTGTTGAAAGTCCTCCGTGAGTGCCTTCCACGGTCATCTAGTTCAATGAAATATAAACTTAGCTGTATTATCGATCGTTTTTGTACCCCGGCTACAATGGTGCTTTTTCGTGGCTCAGAAAATCTTAGGAACTTTCTCTTTGTCTCTCAAAATCCTCATTCCACAAAGAAACAAAGAAAACTGCCACAAGCGATTCTTCCTTTTGAGCGGAATTCCACTATCCCATTGTCTTCTTTGACGTTTATGGGGCTACAAATATCTCTGAAACCCTACACTGTCTTCCTCTTCGCTCGCACCCCAAGAATGTCCACGTCTACAGCATCAACACAGCCTTAACGCCCGCATTTGATCTCTCGATCGACCCGAAGAAAATTATCAAAGATGATCTGTTTTATTTCGAGGATGGAAGTTTAATGATTGTCGTCGAGGATATAGCTATCAATATTCATCGTGATTACCTGTTGTAACGGTCCAAAACCTTCAGAGCGATGGGTTGGATCAATCCCAAGACGGATGCCCGGTCATGAATTTGGAGTACGACAAATTGTCAGATTGGAAGGTGTCCTTAGATGCGTTCTACCATGAGTTGTATAAGTATGTGTTGGATATGTATCATCTTAGTTTCTTTAACTGATACTTAGCAATTCACATAGTGCAATCAGTGTCATCGATCCAATAACCTCCTGCGGGATAACACGCATTGTCTGCAAATACGATGTCGAATCCATTCGCAGCCAGTGCATGGATAACCTGCTTTGTTATTTCCCGCCAACCCTTGAAGACTGGGACGAAGGTGATGGTAACGGAAAGTCGAATCAACTCCTCTCCATGGAGCTTATCATCAATCCCGATGTCAATGCAAAGGCGTGTCTACCAGCCGCCTTCTATTGGCTCTCTACCTATGCCTCTCCGGAGCAATACTACAAACTCCTATCCGCCTCCGACTATATCCTCAATTTTCTCACAGGCAGGCAGCATCTTCAAAAGGCTTTCAGTTCATTCATCCCTAAATTGCGCGAGGAAGCTCAGTTCGGCTGTTGCGAGATCTAGGGCGATATCCTCGAAGACGCACATCAGCTTTTATACAAGGAAGAGAACCTCCACACTCCGGATCCTCTCGATGTTCTCCATCGGTTTTACAAGAAGTGGTCATCCAAGAAGGGTTTCTGCATCGAATGTATCGATAAACTTGACCAGACAATTGATGGGGAGAGAGATCGGATTTGGAAGAACCTGCCACGATGGTTTAATATCGGCGATTACCATGATTGATCTTTTGAGGCCATATCGTCTTCTTTCAATCATGCCTTTTTTTCCTATCATTGTAGCGAGTCATTTCTAGACTTAAATGCGCTTGATTCTCTGATTCACCATACTACATGTATTAATAGGGATAGTGATATAACACTGAGACTCTTTCTTTCTTTTGTTTACGTCCTTTCATCCATGCGCCTCCAGGACGTGACCCCACGCTCGTGACAGGAGTCAAGTCAATTGCACGGCCCCAAACTACGTCTTTCTCTCCCACGAACATCCACGTCAACTACAACTTCAATCCTCTTCGTTCGTCAATCGAGGTCTACCCATCATACAAGACTTTTGTTCCTCAAATCATTTATTAGATTATTTGACAGAAGCTTTTCTGACTCGAGCTCTTCAAGATCGGATGGGACCACGCTATCAAGTCTATCATGGCAAGGCCGCTGGTTAAGACTCAGAACCTTTGTAGACACGATCAGCTTTACTTTGAAGATGGATGTGTGGACTTAATTGTCGAAATGTCGGCCTTCGCATCCATAGCACCTTTTTCGCCGATATGCTCAGCACACCAACACCTATTTCAGGCGTAGAAATGTTTGATGCATGCCCTGTTATACGGTCGATAAACTCCTGGAAAGATTGGGAGTCATTCCTAAAAGTACTTTATGGAGACATGTCAGTGGCAATGTTTTTTTTCAACATCCCACTACTGACACCATCGTCGTTCATTTAGGATCTTAAATATCAGAGATGAAGAAGTTTTTTTAGGGACTGCAAAAATCTCTGCCAAGTATATGTTCGAACCTCTACGCCGACAATGCATCTATACCTTGAACAGATGGTTTCCTACGATGCTCCCAGGATGAGAGAATCGCGACTGCAACTACATGTTTTCGCCTTCCTCGAAATTGAAGCCAAAAGCTGCCTACCAGCCATATTCTACGGCATCGCGATAGAAACAGGTATTCAAGAAGCTGGCGATGTCCTCTCACGAATGTCAACACTTCTGGTACCTTTCCTGATGGGTCGCGACGCGTTGTTACCTTCTTTCAGCAAATTTATCGACGTTCAATGATCCACACAAAACACGCTCTATTGTACTGTCATTCCTCAAAAACTCCTCTTTCTAGCAGACTCTATCCTTCGTTCTTATTGCAGCAGCAAACGATCTGATTTCTTGGCCGCATTGGTCGATTTACGCTTCGTCTTGAAATACCCAAATGAATTCGGCATCTGCGAAGATTGTTATCAGAAGTTACGCCAGAAATGTGTAAAAGAACGGGAAAGGATTTGGGCTAGCGTTCCTTCGATTTTTAGCGTATCTGATTCATGGGGTAAGAAAGTTCAATAGCTGTAATAGTTCATATGGAACCGCTGTACTTCTTCTCCAATGACTAAGTTTCGCTCTCAATTTCATTGCTGCCGTGCATTCCGCGCCGGGCCGGAAATGAGTATAAGTAGACAATGGATAAACCAACTTGCCTTAATCTGCATAGAACCTTTATGCCTGCAAAACACCGTGGAATGGTTTATGTATGCTCAATAAGTAAGAGTTGCTTCCCCGCTCGTTGTCTTGTCGTGATTTGTCAACGCGGTGTCTTCTATTTCAGAACGTGCCTATATCAATTGCCTTTGGAAATTCGTTATCTGCGTAGAAAAAGGAACTTACATTGCTTACTTTGTTAACGCAGTGCACCAGCAGTGGCAGGTCACGTTGACACCCTACCATTGATGCTCATTGACTAATAACTTCTTGTACCAGGGTGTGAATATATATAATAATCTAGCACCATTTCCCTGGATTAAAAGCTTTACCCACTGACATACTCGCGTCGCTATCATCTGGGGAAAAAATCAGCTCTCGCGGGAACACTGTGAACCCTAGAGACGTCGAAATCCCGCATGGTGTAAGGGGATTTTCGCCATTCGACACATATGACGTCGAAAACCGGAGGTGTCGATTTCGGCGCTCCGCCTTATGATGACACGACTTCTCGGTCTCGCTGAAATCCACACCTCAACAGTCGATTTCCAACATAATATTAAGTTACGTCGAATTTATATCAATAATACAAAACAGTTGATTATATACTACTTTTCATTGCTATATTACTCATCATTTTAGCAGCGATTTATTCCATATCGCCTTCGCCTTCGCCACCTCCACAACATGTTGTGCTCTCACAAGTTCGCCACTGCGATCTAAGATTGCCCATCCCTTCCTATTCCATATGCGCCCTACTACCACTTGAATGGACACTAAATCTATTACTTCCAGGGCTGCCAATGGGTCGGTATAGTGAGGAATACTGGTCTTCGCATCTACTGTGGTGTTGCATTCACTGTGAAAGCTAGATCAGGCGAAATTCAACACTAGAAGTGTCAAATATTGACAATCAACGGGTTTTCTGTCGTTTTCAGACCCCATCGAATTTAGGAAAAAAGTAGCAGTTGGAAATCAAAAGGTGAACCTGTCGAAATATCCATCGATTTCACCCCACCCGTCGAATTGCTGGTGGGACGAAGTTGGTGGTGAAATTTGGCTTAAGTTCTAAGCGCCCGTGCACAGATATTGTTCGAACCATTGAACTCACGTGACGACGCATCTCTCCGCTCAACCACAACAACAACTGCGCTAACATCACCTGCACACCACCGTCTCTGATGTAGCATGGGTCTTATACTATCTGATATCTATAAAGTGAGTGTTTGCTTGTTGTGTAACCACCATTATGTTGATTACTTGCTTTTTGTAACTTAAGGGTAAGTCACCGTCGTAAGTACTCTAACCCAATAATTTGGTTCTCTGCTTCTGACAAACCAACTTCCTTAGAGATTTCTTTCATGTAAAACATTGGTTAATCCAAGGCACAGTTGACATGCAGTGGTTCGCAGTGGTGAGTCGAACATCACACTACGTAGTATTGGTTCATGGTCTGACACATTGTTCTAAGTACAAGGTCATCGTATATATGGAGGCAAGAAGGTTGACTAATGGAGAAGAGAGGGTGGGAGGAAGTGGGTGAGACAGGAAGTAGATGGTTGGGGTGTGGGGAACATGTTTGCCTGAGTAGTATACAGGTGAAAAGGGCCGGGAGGAGAAGGGAATATGCATAGCTATGGGCTAGTTGTAAATACCATTATTTATTGTTTTATTTACCGGTATAGACATATTACATTGGGTTTAAGCCTAGAATGCCAGAATATTTGAAATAAATTCGATTTTTATTTTATTCATGTATCCTAATAAACCTGATATATCTAATGTAAAGCAGGTTATTTGTCAACTGCAAAAGAGTGAAAATTCCACACTACATGTTGTGTCTTTTCGACAGCTCAGCAGTTGATCCTGGGATTTCCGAATCAACTGCTAATCTGTTGAAAAGAGACCACGCTTGGCCATTTCGAAGAGGTGTCGAAGTTGGACAAAATGTAGTTGAATTTCAACTAATAATCCCCACCTATAAAATGACGACTTAGGTGTTGAAAAATTGTACCAGGTGGGGATTTTTGACTTTCAATGCGGCGAATTTCTCTCAAATGGACGGCAAAATTCGACGTTTCCTGGGTTCACAGTGGAAATCGCCTGAGATCGAGAATCTCCAACAGACGGTCGATCATGAAGGCGATATACGGTCCAGATTGCAAAGGTATACACTGGGCTTCCTTCTTCCAGCCCAAGGTACGCTTTATCATTCAGGCTTGGTTTAAAATCATGTTTTGGCTTTTGGTATCGTAAGTTCTATTTTAAAATCAATGTGATTTTCACCTTGCTTGTGTAAAGATCTTTCGATATCATCGGCAGTCTTAACACCGTTATTTCCGGATTGCCTATAGGCATTTTCGAGCCCAAAGCATACAATTTATCATTCTTGGCAACATTGGTCACCCTTACAGCATTTCAATTATTGTACGATTGGTTCCTGCAACAGACCTGGCTATCATTGATTTAATTTTAATAGAGGAGCTTTGGCCGCAGGATATATCGCTGCCAGGCGAGCACGCTTGGGCATGCGTACTATGGTCATTACGAGATATTCCTACGGGAGTTAGGGTGGTATCCTCATCTCGATATTGTCTATTCTGTCAGGGGCATGTCCTTAAATAATTATTTGGCACGATATCGTTTTAGCAGTGATATTGCAGCTCGGATGGGCTTTGGTTGGAATGGTATTGGTGTGTCAGATTTTGCATGGAGTTAATTCGAATATTCCTTCAGCAGTCGATATTCTGATTATAAGGTCAGACTCTGGACTCTCCTTTATCGTACAATGATGGTTAACTGTGCTAATAGCATATCTTCTCGTGAGCTTTATTAAGCTTTAATTTGGTTATTACTTACAACTTCTTCTTCTCAAGTTGTAAGTAGCTTCTTTGGGTAAATGTAATGTCTTTTGGCGATGATGCGTAGATAATTGACAGCTATGTTTAGTTATAACGTTTGTGATCAAACCTAAAAATGAACTTTTTTCTCGTAGCTGAAAAACGTGTTATAGGCTCTGAGCCCGTATGAAAAATATGCATGGATTATCATGGTTGCAATATTTTTCATGATGTTGGGATTAGCAGACCATGCCGGTAATCACGCATCCGATCTTCAAGATAGCTCACTTACATTGTTTCCTTTCTTTTCTTTGTAGGTTTTAGCGTCTTTGCCCATGCTCTAGCCTCTGCTGCCGGCACTTCGACGGTCATCAATGTCCTCAATTTTGGAGCAACGATGTTTGCAAACGTCGTGTCGTGGTGTCCAATGTTAGTTTCACGTCTTATTATTATTCACATATTTTCCAATAGTGTAGCTGATCTCAATTGTTGACTTCAATTAAATACCCCTGCATACAGGATCACACCCATGATCGTCCTAGGGACCCTCATTCCGAATATTCTCATAACAGCGCTGGGAGCGGCTCTTGTTACTGTCCCTGCTTATTCTGAGGCGTATGATGCGGGAGATGCTGCTGGTTTACTCAAGAAAGGTATAAATTGGATAGATTTTGCTGAAATTTATGATTATAATGGCTTTATTGGAAAGTGTTTGAACCTTGGGGGTGGGTGATTTCGTACTCGTCGCCAGTGTCTTTTCTATCATCGCTGCGAATGGTATGGCATTCTCTATACGGGTTTAATAGTTTATTGACCGGTTATTCAGTCATCAATAATTGTGAGTCTTGGAGGAACTATGGAATCTCTGGGGAGATCTGGTTATAAATAGTTGTCATCTAGATTCTTCTGGACTCGCCCTGCAAACTTTAATTCCTTCCTTGCGTCGGGTTCCACGGCCGCTGTTAACGGTTCATATCGTTACTATATACACTGCCGCTGGAATCGCTGGTCGTTAACATTTCTCGGCTATCCTGAATAACCTTTTATCCCTGGTATGCCACTAAGTCCGTATTATCGACTCATGGTTTCATTAACATTGCGTGAAAGCTTGGCTACTGGGTGACCCCATGATTCGTCATCATTTTTGAGGAAAACATTCTCTTCCGTAAACCCAAACAATTTTCAAAATGGTATGACACGGCCGCGTATGATTCTTCGCACTTATAAGTAAATGACGTATTAATTGTTCGCAAATAATTTCCTATTCGATTCTCTCCTATTCTGTCGTTAGGCTTCCTGTCGGTTTAGCTGCTGTGTAAGGAAATGTGGCCGTATATATTTATAGGATCAATCTTGATGCTAATGACAAGAAATATTATACAGGCTCGCAAGCCTATGCAATGCAGGTGGTGTCGTCGTTGGCATTGCTCAATATGGTATGTCGGACCGTTGGCAGCCCAATTTGGCTTCGGGGGTGGAGATATAGGGTCAGAATTAGCTGCGGTTATTGCGGCTGTTATATTCCCTTTATGGTATCTAGAGATTCGTCGATGGGGTAGATAATAAAGAGCTATGGTATTCATCGTACACTACAAAACGAGTATATAATTATCTAGATCGTCACAGACGTGGCGTTGCGTTTAAGTTATTCGACTTAATGGAGGAAAGAGGACCATCTTTTAGATCGCGTAGGTTTGAAAGACTATGCTTAAAATTATAAGACAATCCTGTGACGAAAAGGGTATGAATCCTGATCATTGCATTGCTTATTAAAGGTGCGGATAAAGGTTCAAAGTGATTTAAGTCAAAGAAGAAAATATTCATCTGAATCTCATGAGTTCAACACCTAGTCCAATGTCTGCGGTACAACGTTTCTGATTGCTATTCTCCGGATTATGATGTTACATGGATGATAGCTGGTTGAATAGGAATGAAGACAAAAAAGGAATTAAGCTACTCGGTGCGCACTGTGGTAATACAATAATCTCCATTTAATTTTTTTTTAAATGTTCCGACAGAGAGAGGATCAATGACATTTGGTCCTCCCGACGCAATAGTCCGTTATGAAAAAGAAAGGCATAACAGTTCCAGCTCAGTGGCCATAAGGGAAGACCTGAGGGCATCCAGCGAATGTGGAGCCGAGGAAACCAAGATTGGCATTCAGATTGGTCCTTAGGATTCCTTGAGGGTTTGGATAAAGGGGAACAGCAAGGTTATTAACGAAGTCGGCGTATAACTTGCAACCCTCGGTGAAATTAGCGGAATTGGGGTCAAAGGTATAGGTATTAACTTTCTTCCCGTTTTTTCCACCCGGTTGCATAGGGTGGGCTTCGAAGATCGCCTCGGCGGCATTGTTAACGAGGTCGGCCGTATTCGATCCATCGGTGCGGTGGAAGCCGTCCGGGAATTTCATGTCGCGGAAGAAGCTCAAGGCGTTTTTAACACTGAGCGTGGCGTCGGCTTTGCACGAAAAAGACGAGCGGGAACGCAGATTCAAAATAAGCCGTTAAAAAGTGGGGCGATATGAAGGAGAATTGAGGATTCTCTGAGATGGCTTGCTGGATGCGGAAGAATCGGTACTCAGAGGCCGTGGTCAGGTTGTAGTTGCCTCCTCCGAATTTGTTGCTAAAAGCAGCGAAATACAAATAAGAGATATTAGAATGAGTAAATTAGGATATATTTGGTTAGGTACCTGGTTGAACAAGGTTTGGTTGAAACTGTGATTATCACCAAAGAAGAAATCGGCTGAAGGGAATTTGGTCAAAGACAGTTCTGCATCATTGAAACACATTAAAGCGTACCACGGGTCATACTGGCATCACCTATAAATAATAAATAAGTATATTGTTGAATGAGCATTTATATATGCATCACACCTTCAAAGACTGCATGGGTGTTCAAACCACCTACGCTGGCTGGCTTGGGAGGATCCTGACCGGTCAACGAATTCTTCCCACCAATACCCATGAGATTGGTGAGTGGATTTCCGTCCACGAGCATCGTAGCGTAAGCAAGGAGGGTCGCAAGTCCGTTATCCATGCCGAAACCTTTACAGGGATGTATTGATTAGTTACCTAAACTAAGCAGAGAATATTAGATCATGCGCACCATCTTGAACAGCATTGATGATTTGTGTGGGAGTAACAATTCCATTGCGAAGAAGGGACTGAAAACCTTAGGTTACTAAATGGCTGAGGGACCTGAGAAAACATTTTCTTGACTTACGCCATGAGAGGCTAGAGTATTCAATCCGGGACAAGGACCACGAATATCACCGTCCTTCAGAGGCATGAATGGATGCGCAGCATCGTTAACCAACTTGACGGATGTATCTTTAGGTGGACCAGGGAGCGCCGGGAGAGGTGTCGCAAAAATCCAAAATGCCTGATCATGCCTGCTGACCTGATCAGGACATGGTCAGGACCTGGTCAGGACATGGTCAGGACCTGGTCAGGACCTGGTCAGGACCTGGTCAGGACCTGGTCAGGACATGGTCAGAGCTTGGTCAGAGCTTGGTCAGAGCTTGGTCAGAGCTTGGTCAGAGCTTGGTCAGAGCATGGTCAGGTATGGTCAGACCTTCAATAATTTTAGTATATAATAATACCTCAGTACAGGATCAAACTGAAGCTGGCTGGATAATATGTACTGTAATTAGGACCTCGAACAATTAGATTATAATAATAAATTTTGATGCAATTTGGAGGACAGGAGAGACTACTACTACCTACCAGCTCTCATTTGCATGGTTTGAGGAGCTAATTGAGGTAAAAGGGGAAAAAATTTATATTCCGGGCCTCAAAAATATGATAAAAACATCGCCAAATTACCTTATAGTTAGCATGTATCTAATAGAGAAAGGACCGATATATATGGACTATTATCTGTGCCCTTTCTGATTACTGCTCGGAGGAAGGAGCAGCTGAACACATTTCATATCCTGCCCTACTTGGCAACATGGTGAACAAGTTTCTACTACAAATCATAATTTTATATCATACAAACATAGAATGGCTGCTAAATGGAATAAAAATGAATTATTGTGATATTTTTAACACTCCCTTCAAAAAATGCAGTAATTAAGCTGGAGTTTCCCCCCAGAGATTGATTGCATCCTCAGAGGCAGGGGAGATCTCTGGGAGATTCTCCCTGCACTTTCAGCATAGGTGAATTCCGGGAGATGATCAGCTTTCTCCAATATTGGCAAACTGATCATCCCTGGTGATCCACCTGTGTTGAAAGTGCAGGGATGATCTCCAGAGATTCCCCCCATCTCTGAGGATGTAATCAACCTCTGGGAGGAAACTCTGGCTTAGTTATTGCATTTTTTGTAGGGAGTGTTAAAAATATCACAAAACTGTTTTCATTCCATTTTGGTAGACCTTCTATATTCCTTTGATGTTAGATTAGGGTGTATTGCAGGAACTCAACTTCCAGGTTTTCTAATATATATTACTTAGTCAGAAATGTTTGATGCGTTCTTCCTAATAGCCGACGCTCCAAATATTAATTACCTAAGCATCACTTACCGCTATGCCTCCTGTAAGAGACAATCGAGACGTCCGCAAACGCAAGCTTTTGCTGGCAACCGCTACATTCTACCAATTACAACAGTTCTATCAGCAAGAGCCACAGCTTCCTGGCACCATCCGACCCAGGGAAATATCCTAACTTCTAGCTCCGCCGCCTCCAACAAACCATGAAGACACGGCAGGCATAGCACTGTGTCTTTGCTCCAAGAGACTCAAACCTCGGCCACCACAAGGAGGAAGGAGAGTTAACATCTTCAGATTAGTGGCCTTCCTAGAATCAATGCCGCCTAGATATCCAGAGGATTGACGCGTCAACGGGTTCATTGATAGGTTCATGTCGCGATCGCCAAGGACGCGTTGATTTGGCTCGTGGGACGTGTAATATGAGTCAGTGGAATGTGGCGGACAATGCCCTTGTGGTATATTCCCATAAAAGTTCTCTGGAGCAAGAGATGAGAAGGGAGGAAGGCTCATACTGCTGTGGTAGGAGACGCGTCTGACGCGAGACAGGTGGGAAAATGACTGAAATAGCCGGTGGGAATCTAGTTAATACGAGCTAATACGCAAGCCAGGCGAGATGATGTTCGGCAAGGCAGCTTCTAATATTGGCACCCTAATATATATTGGTTTCAAATACACCCTATTATGATTTGTAGCAGGAACTCAACTGCCATGTTGCCACCTAAGTTGCATCAGGAAACTTGACCATGGTGCCTATTTTTCCATAGCAGTCATCCATTGTAGATGATGATCCCGACCTTCAGCAGGGAGATAATGTCAATATTACATTATAATATCAATGTATCAGATGAAAGTATATTTATTGGAGCCTCACATATTTCATAAAAGGAAGGAATGCTTGAATGAGGTGTCTGAAGGTAGTGTTATGGAAGGTACCATAGCTGCCAACAAAGTATGGGAGCTAGCAGTGCTATAGTCACTATAATTGCTATAATAGCAATTATAGCATTTACCAACTTTACTGATGTGAAGCCTGAAATGTATTAGGCTGCTCTATCCACCTCTGAGCAGTAATCAGAAAGGGTATAGATAATGATAAATATTCCATTTTATTTTCTGTATTATATATATACTATCTATGGGTTAATTTTTTGGCATTTTCACCATATTTTTGAGACCCAGAATATATATTTCTATCCCCTTTTCCTC
>KN837095.1:586705-616559 GCA_000827215.1 Sphaerobolus stellatus SS14 | reverse complement strand
CTTCACTTGAAATAAATACAACTCCTGCTTTCACTTAGAACTTACAATAAGTGAGTACTTCTATTAAGATATATCAAATACTCAATGATATTCGAAGTGTATATACAACTCAGTAGTAACTAAATAAATATGAATAGTGAATGTTAAGACTTCTTTTTTGAATTTTTGAACCTATACCCTGATCACTCTGACCGAGCCTGACCGAGCCTGACCAAGCCTGACCAAGCCTGACCAGCTGGACCGACCTGATCAGTCTGATAGGAGCTTTGAATCTGATCAGTCTGATCAAGTCGGCCCGATCTGACGGCCTGATACTGCCTGATCATGCCGGGTCGGGCGTTTTGGATTTTTGCGACAGGTGTCACGACATTGAGCCTAGGAAGAATATCCTCAAGCTCTCTTTCGCTGAGACCACCAAGTGGGCGATATTGAGGGAAAGCGATGGCTTGAATAGCAAGAGTAGAGAAGACTAAGAGGGTAGAGAAGTTGGCCATAATGGGAATTGATGGTCCGAATGAAGAGGTTGAGAACTTGCTTCAAAAGGACCTGGCGGTAGGCCTTTTATAAGAGGTTTGAGGTGCAGTGTATATTATAGCAATAATTGCCATCAAATACCGCTTTCCCAAAATTGATGTGCAATTAGCATGATCTCCATGTCGAGTTGCTGATCACAGCAGTTTGCGCAGATGACGTGGACAGTCGGAAAGCTGTGTACTAGTCAAATTTGATAGTAGATCTGAAAAATCATAGTTCACCATCCAAGCTTGAAACGTTGAGGTACGTCGGGTTTGAGGACAGATAGATCATAATTCTTCGACATTCCTAGCTTCATCAGATACATAAATGGCATCATCGATGTCTGTTTGGCCCGCTTGCGCCTTGCTCTTTTTCTTCATAAAGGGAAAATATGAGATAGGCCAGGAAGTAATAAATAAAATGGACTAGGTTATCTCACGTTTTCACAGACAGAACATGAACAACAGTGGCAAAAGTACACCGATGTGCCCGCCAGACCGCCGAAGGCTGTGATGAATTTGGCTGCGTCTCGACTATCCAGGCCCGACGATTGGTAGGCGGGAATCGTCTAATCCACAAGGCGCTCTAGACTACATAACGAGACTGCGGGATAATCGGTGACTGGCGAGTTTGAGCAAAAGCGTGACTTTATGTATGACGGTTAGAAGTTTGCAAGATATATACCTTCATAGTACCTTCACATTTGGGTGCCTACCATCGTGGATATGAAGTAGAACTCGAAGACCAATTGCATTGGTGGTGGTAGCGAAGAAAAAGCACGCGCGCAGAGGGCGCTTGGCGAGCCCTGATTGGCTACTTCGTCGGTGAAGGCTGCAAACGGAACGTTTTCTCTTTCCACCACCACCATGGTCTCTCAAAGCCACCATGCGAACTTAGGCTTCTCTGACGATGAAGATAGCGGTGCCTTTTAACCTCAAGAGTCGCTTTCAGTGTCCAGTTTGCTTATCAAAAAGAGACGTCCTTGGGGCTCATCGACATTTGTCTCCACCGAGGTGAAGAATCAGGCGGCTGACGAAGATCCAAACAATGGAAAGTGTATAATCACACATCAATCCATCCCAATTCAAGCGTGTTACATCGTTTCAAAGTCTTTATCCCCAGAAAAGGTTAGCCTGTATTACACGTATCTACTCGGCTCGCTTGTGCGGTGCGCGCCGATCTCCATATCCTCTTCACTGGTGGTTACTGGATGCTTATACCGGATATCGAAACTATTGGACTTGTCGCTTCAAACCTTGGGAAGCGGCCAAATAAGCCAATTGATGAGATGGGTGCCTAACTCTTCAGGCTCTTCGATAGATTGACGTTGTTAACCCCAGTTTGTGCCAGGGTTATATCACAGGAACCTTCTCGTACTACCTAGTGCCTCTCCAACCTATGCACCAGAATGAAATCACCCGCGTTAACGGGGATATCGATGCCGATTCACCTTCACTAAGTTTCATTCACCACCAATACCCATTTCAGGATCTCGGTCCCCTGGAGTCACATAGCACCTCATTGGGTAACTTATGACGCTGGCGAAAAGCTGGGCAAGTTCTCCGCCGGTGAGCTTATGAACATGCTGCCAATCTTTGCGGAATCCATGGGGATCCGGCTTGGGGATGCGGTATTAATGGCCTCCAAGCTCATGGCTTTGTTCGCCAACTGGAGTCGTCCGCCCCCTCCCACATTCATTCAACCTTGTTCACGGAAATATTCCTCAACGGCAGGTGGTTATTCGACTAGCGCTTTGTCTTCCCGAGATGGCCTCGACGGAGATCAGAAAGAGCCCGACTATTTCGATTCCGGTGACGAAGTTGAAATGGTCAAGTACGTTGCCAGGAATAACAAGGTTGTGTCGCATTAGCGGGAAGCCATTACTGAAGCCATTGAGCGCCAAAGAGGATTGGACCAGTAGGCTCTAAACGATAAGCACATTGGACGGTATGCTGGGGAACGTCCTCGGTCTCCACTTCAAGAATCTTGGGCAACTTGGTATCCAACTTGGGTAAGGCGCGGTTTGCCCGATATCCACAAGCCGCCTCCAGACACGAGCAAAATTTTGAGCAATGACTTGGCCCTTAAGGAATATGGTCCCAGTTTACCACAGCCTGAATCCTATGAAATCACCCAGTAGGAACCTAGTTCTTAATCAGCTATTTGCTTTGAATTGTTGTCTTTCGTCACTCATGTTTTGCTCTATCCGCTGTATATAAATATAATAAACATTATATCAAATATTTATGCCGTTATAAATTTCAGATAATCGTGTTACCCAAGTGGGTGAAATCTAATTATAAAATAACTGTGCGTGGAAGAGGCTACTCTGCTCTGTTTGTTCGTGCTTGGCCAGGCACGGCCTGACCAAATCCTCCCGTAGTTTATTTTCACACGCGATTCGACGTTAATTTGACTTTTTTGTCCACAGCTTTTGTCATTAACCTCTTACTGTTCGTGTTCTCCAGCTTAACAGGCAGCAAATCAGGATATTATTGTCGCCGTTCTTATGCCAAGATAAGTACTTAGTCCATAACTGGAGAGCTCATCCCATTCCGAAATCAGTGACAGCATCATGAAAGTTGGTAAACACTATAAAGGCAACTATAGCTTTCATAGCTTTCATAGCCTCCATACTTTATGTACACTATGATACCCTCCATAGCTTGCATAGGAACTGTGACATTTATTGGTATGCTAGCTGTACTGGCACTATGGATAACTACAGTAGGAAGTCTAGGAGCCCATAGTCTCAATAGTAGATATATTTATTATTATTGATTTTCAAATTATTCGCACATTAAATAAAATAAAAACAATCTGATATTCTATTCAATCGAAGTCCCTACAGACAAATACAGTGGGAACTATCTCAAGAGTACAGCAATAAAATTGGCCTCTAGAGAAGCTAAGTACAATATAACAGTATTGGAGCACATCGTGAAACTCAAATGAAAATCACCAGGAGAGTGAGCAGCAGGCATGTGCTACGATCTGGGATTTCATATGAGTAGCAGAGATAGCAAGAGATATTGAAGATTGACATACTGAAGTCATCTCTTCTGTGCTGTTGACCATACTTCCCATTGACTTTTGAGTTCTGCAACCTAGATGGGAACGGTCAGCGAGAATTCACACAGTGCTTGACAGAAACTTAGCATATGTTCCTTAAATTTGAAGTGAAAACACCTGCGAAGTATAAAGATTCTGAGATGTAGGTAAGGTTCACTAGTAGATGAACTCACCTAATGCAGCCCAAAGGTCATCGGAAGCTCATAATGATGTCGGTGATCTTCCTGATGACCGTTTGCTACTTTGGAATACATCCACCTCAAAGGTTCTGTATAGTCATTAATTTATTGTCTGGATTAGTGGGTTATAAACTTACAGGATGTCAATGTGGAATTCACCAAGTCTATTGGAAAATATGGTGGTGGTACGACTCTAAGTTGCAACAGTCGCATTGGTGCTGATATTGTTCAAAGCAGCGGAGTTGGTGAATTTTGGATTAGCAAGCCTAGTGAGGGCTAACAACTCTTCATTTCCATTGCAACTTGCTAGCTCTCTGTAGGGTCATGCTACGAGAATAGTGAGGCTAGTGAGGGCTAGCAACTCTTTAGCAGCATAGTAGCTAATACCGGCTGTAGGAAGTGTGGGACGCTATGGAAAAATCAAGCACCGTTGGCAGATTTCGTGATGCCATCTGATTCATCATACATGGGTGCACTTTGTGAAAATTCAAGCACAACAGAAGCGCCCCTATTTCGGTATGCAATCATATACTCCTGTCTCCTCAAGCCTCAGTCCTAAGCCTCAGCGTCCCTTTTGTATCCAGTGCCGATCGTTCGGCGCGTTCCATCAAGGTCGTCTTGTTTCAAGTTCGCTGAATTAGTATTAGTCAACCTACAGTCACACAGACTGGCTTTGCACGGCTTCATTGTGGACTTTATAAGTTGTGAGACTCTCAGCAGAGCTTCAACCTTTCCAAATCAAGACACACGCCGTTGTATATTACCTGAAAAGGACAGAAACTATTGATCTGGTCGAAGTTAGGAAGACCAGTCACAAAATTCGCTAGATGGTGTAAGCGCTAAATAGTCACTACCAGTCAAGCAATGACTGCAGCATACTACTGCGCATTTTGTCCTTGAACAAGTTAGACTTTCAACCATCATGCCGTTTAGATTTTGGTGATGAAGACTACCAGATGATATAAAACATATTTATTAATGTGTAATAGGTAATTTATTCTGGTAAATATCTTCAAGAGCTCCAATCACCTGCGTCGTTATCATTTTGTGTCGAGCCTTTTATAGTGACTCTTAAGTATCATGAACCTGTGAAATAAAACAATACACGTACCATCAGGCCATACTGGACCTCCTGGGAAGGTGTACGTCGTGGGAACAGGGTAATAAATGTCCTAAAAAGTCATAGATTAGAAAATTAGCAAATTACTGATGCCGTACTACGCACAATGGTGATCCCGGGGTCGCTACCTGCGTAAGCACCAGGGAAACTTACACCGGTGGGAGTTCCGCTGCCGCCGTTGGTGACTTGAATTTGGACACAGCCGATGTACTAACGAAATACAGTTTCAGAAATATGTACATAATAACGATTTAGATTCCTACTTACGAATTGAGCACCAGGATACGTTGACGCAACGTGAAGACCAATGGTCTCAACACGAAGAAGGTATTGACCAGACGGGATCTCGGAGGGGATGGTGAACTCGTATACACCGGTGGGGAGAGGCGAAGACCATCCGCCGGCATTGGCGACAAGGGCTGAATTAACAATTCCTTGTTGAGAGATCTAACAAAATCGAGCATGTTAGTCGGTATTGCATAAAGAAATAAATAAAAGAGCCATTAGTCATACCTTAGTCCAAGATAATCCAGTGATGGTCGACGTTGTTGCGTTATCAACCTTGGCCATATAGACGAGGTTAGGTCCGGGGTGAGCTCCCTGATCCCATTGTGCACCGATGGTGGCTCCAGCGGGGATGGAGGTGATCCCAGGCATGGGGGTAGCACCGTTTACGTTACAGATCTAAAGAATAAAAAATTAATAAGAACTAGGATTTAGTGAAGAGAGCCATACAAGATCGTCCTGACACAGAAGATCAATTAGCGGATGAACAAAAAGTGGAACAACGTAAACGTACAGAGGTAACATCGGTGACTGGCGAGTTTGAGGGAGGCAAACGGACACTGTCTGTGACAGGAGCTCCTCCATTAACGCTAATGGACGTCATACGAACATGTGCGAATGCTGGAACAGCAAGGAGGAGCGCAGAAAAAGCCTTGAAGCCGAACATCTTGGCGACGGTGAGTGAAAAAACCTGGACTGCAGGATGGGGAATACTCACCATCTGAGGATCCATTTTATACCACTCATGAGTTTATTATTAATATTTTATGTACATTTGCGCTTCACTAGAAACTGGTCAAAGAGGAGACGCCACATCCCGAACTGAAACCGTCATTTCACCGTTTTGGTTGCTACGGCCAAATAGGCTCCACCAGTGCCGACCAATGTTTAGTAGGGAGATATCCGGTTGCTAGACATACGCAGGCTCCATTTCGTTCAATAATGAGCTGTCGAATTTCTTCAATATCCTGATTCCTTTGTGCTGGCTTGAAGATGATCTAGCACAGAAAGGACTTCGCGTATGACGGTTAGACGTTTTTAAGACATATACGTTTGCCTGACCTTCTCCTTTAGCTGCCTACTATCATGGATATGAAGTAGAACTCGAAGACCAACTGCATTGGTGGTAGTAACGGAGAAAAGGCACGTACGCAGAGCGCTTGACGGGGATGACCTGATTGGCTACTTCGGAGTATACTAAATCAAGGGTGCATTGTTATATCTATTACAGCAGCAAAAAGAACACATGACATAAAATAAAGAAGAATCATGAGAATAGACTAAAGTCTAAATAAAGTCCACGTCTAAATCAAAAAATCCCAAACCTCTTCTTCCTCCTCTTTTCCACCGCAGAGTTTTCCTCCTGAATATTATGCTCCCTAATAACCTTCAAGAAAACGCTCTCCAAACTAATCCTCTCGACGGTATATTCCGGGAAGTCATTTTGTGAGCTCAACGCATCAAAGAGCTGCGCCAATGATAGTGTGTCAATATTAGGCTTTGACGTCACCGAGGAGGATTCAGCTGTGGATGGAGCACGATTTTCCGCGTCCGTTCTGATGGGAACTTCGAAGCGCGTAGCCACATCATCTGCCATGCGGGAGCCTGGGATACGAGCCATAAGTTGTTGAGCCTTGACGATTTCTTCACGCGTGCGTGCAGGGAAGTGCACTTCGTATAATGCGTATCGCGAGGCGAGGGCATCAGTTGTTCCGATCGCTGTAGCACAGTCAATTTCATAACGAATAAAGATGTTTAATGATGCCTACCAAGCATTCTACCCGCCAAAATGCCCACTTTATTCGCCAGAGCCGACGCCTCCTCCATCGAATCTGCGAAGAACATCAATTTAGCTCGACGTATTTAAAGCAGAATACTCACGAGTGGTGATAACGACAGCTTTCCCAACAGCCATTCGGCGGAATGTCACCCACATACTCCGTTTAGTCGCGGCATCGATGCCGGTCGAGTATTCGTCAATGAGGATCACCGAGGGATTGCCTATAGGAGTTAGCGTCATGAAGCCATTCAACTAAAGCCAAAACAGAAAAGACCATACCTATCATAGCGATCGCAAAGGATAATTTACGCTGGTTTCCACCCGAGAGCTTGTTCGCCAACCGGTCAGCATATTGCGTCAGAGTCGTCGCACGTAGGAGCGTCGCGACGTTCTGGTCCAACTCTGCGCCTTTCCGAAGGCCCTTCAGCAAACCGTAAATAATGAGATGTTGTCGAACTGTAAGTTGCGGATCTATTGCTGTGAATTGCGGGCATACACCTAGGGAAAGGCGAGCGGTGTTGGGATTTGAAATAATGGAGCTGTTATTGATAAAGACGTCACCCGAATCAGGGTAAATGTCTCCTCGGATGATATTGAATGTCGACGTTTTGCCTAATACAATCGTGAGAATGACGCGAATCAAAAGATAAAATAATTCACTCACCAGCCCCATTAGGACCCAACATCGCAAACACCGTATCATGCGAAACACCAAAGCTGACATCATCAACGGCTTTGGTATCCGCGCCCTTAAACGTCTTCGAAACATGCAAAACTCGTAAATAATCCTCCGACGAATTCTCCACGGCTTCGATCTCCTCAACAATATCCTTCGGGTGTGGCACCCCAGCATTAGCAGCATTCGCCTCGCGAGACGGCGGCCGGCCGAATTGCAGCCAGCGCGGGAGGATCGAGCCTGAGTCGTAGTAGATGAGGAAGGCGAAGAGCACGATTATTTGCACGATGAGGTAGGCGACTGGGCTGCCGAATTTCTTGATAGTCCCCAGGGAGGATGCGTCGAATTCTTCGTTGGAGCAGAGGAGGGAGAAGAGATTGACTGAGACGAGGGCGGCTCGTAGCTAAGAATACTAAGGACGGTGAACAATACGGTTGGCAAAACACTTACGACGCTGCCCACAGGAGATATAGTTGCAATTGTAAAATCTTATCCGCACATCAGCAATTATAGTGAGTATTTTTAATGATTACTCACGAATGATAGTGATAAGGCCCGCAGCGGCAGAATTCTTGGCATATGTAATGATAAGGAGATATCCAGCGAGATAGAGCTACGTATTGAATGAATGATCAGTCATTTTCCCACATAACAATACCGTCAAAGCAACTCACGATGAAATATAACGCCTGATAACCCGCCATAGCAGCGAAGGCAGCCAACGGCGACGGCGTAAACAACGAAACGCAATAAGCGAACAACGCCGCTGCCCATCCATAAAGGACTAAGACAAGCCACTTCAAAATACATCAACATCAAAGACAATACTGGTAATGGGAAAGCATCAAACGCACCATATACCCAATCCCATTAAACTGATCCGACACCGTCGCAAAAATAATCACAATAATCGTCGACAGAATCACAACGAACACCCCATCGAACATCAGATGCCCGAGCCATAGTCCAATGGGGTTGATGAGCCCGTTGGACAATTGCATTGCCTGGATGGACGAACGGCGTTCCATCGTGGGGTATAGGGCGAAAAATGCTGGGTAGACTGCCTATTTAAATCAAATCAAAAGGAAATAAATTATCAGTAAAATACGATGAAATGCGATAGTCAGAAAAAAAAAGAAAAAGGAAAGAAAACCCACCATCGTTAGTCCAAAAAACGCAATCCACTTCAACGCCACCAGCGTCCCCGGCGCAAGCGCAGGGAAAGCCTGATACGCCGCCGCAATAATCCTCGGCACCCCTTCCGCCCCCGTAGAGTTCAACGCGCGATTATAAAGCACATTACTCGCCAAATTCAACAGCGTCGCGCTCGTTAATCCAATCGGGCTCGCCTCCCACGCAATTAAAGTCTCCCCGCTCTGTGCGTCCATAGATAGACCGCCTAGGGAGAAGTTCCTCGAGCGAGTTTGGAAGGTGGAGACGAAGGATTGATTATTCGACATAGGCGTTATTTGGAGGGGGCCGAGGCTTGTTTTGAAGGAATTGAGTAAATTCGGCGGGCTCACAACCACCCTCCCACTCGGATCCGGCACCGCCTGATTGAACACCGACGCATAAGGCGAGTCGCCGAGATATAGTTGCACAGAAGGGGCAGCGGCGAACGCGCGCCGGCAGGTATTGGGGTCGCGGCCCGATAAGAAGAAGATGGGGATGCAGGCGCCGCAGATGGCGACGAGGATGGTGAGGAGGGGGGATAAGAAGGAGCGTTTGAGGATGAGGGTGCGTTTGTAGAGGATTGTGAGGGATTGGGAGTAGGCGCTTCGTTTACGGGAGGAGGTGAGGGATAGAGGGGCAGGAGTGCGAACTATTTCGACTGAAGTTGAAGAGCGTGATTCGGCTTTTGAGGGGGAGGTTTTTTCATCGTGAGTGTCAGTTTGGGGTATTACGGGCATCATCGGCAACCCATCCGAGGGAGCCTCCTCCGCACCCTCGATCTTTATCCCACTCTCCCTCCCCATCAACTCCAAAAAGATATCCTCAATCGTCGTCCCATGCACTTGATACCCCTCCAGCCCCATCTCTCCCCTCCTCACGTGATCCTGTACGACCTCCAACGCCCCCCTCACAACCTCTGTGCCCCGTGAATTCAATGCGTACTCCACAGATTTCGACGCAGCCGCGGACGAAAGGACGGAAGCCTCCGGCGCGACGGCGCGCAGGTGCGAAAGGAGAGTGTTCGTGGAGGTGGACATGGCGGATAGGGAGTCGAAGGAAACTTGCAGCCGGTAGCCCTTCCCGAGGCGCGATTTCAAAGAAACGGGCGAGCCGGCGGCGACGAGTTTGCCCGGCGCGGCGAGGATTGCTATGTTGTCTGCTAATAAGTCTGCCTCGTCGAGGAACTGCGACATTAGCATAAAAATTAATTATAACGTCTTAAGAAAGTTATGAAAAGGTAACGGCTCACATGCGTCGTAAACACAATCGTCCGATCCGTCTTCACGTTCGTCAGTGTCCGCCAGATGGAGCGTCGCGAGAGGGGGTCCACGCCGGATGTGCATTCGTCCACTAACACGACTATTCATTCAAAAGTTGCATCAATAAATCATCAATCAAAACGCCAAAATAAAGAGAAGGAAATCGAATCAATAACGTCAACAAAAACGCAACAACGGCAAATAAAATAAAATAAAATGAATACGCACTCTCACTCCCCCCCACCAACCCAATCGCCAACTGCAGCTTCCTCTTCTGCCCGCCGCTGAGGCTGCCCGCGTTCGCGTGTATTTTGCCGTCGAGCCCGCAGTCGATCAGGAGGCGGATTAAGTCCGCGTCGGTTTCTTCGATTGGGATCTGGGAAAAAAACAAAAAAACAAAGTTAAAGTCAATAACGCGCACGACGATATAAGAATAAAATAAAAATAGAAAATCCCGACGCCGGTCAAAATTCCGAATTCCGAACGTCCATCAAAAGACAACGACGATAAAGAAAGGGGAGTAAATAAAATAAAGAACTGACTTCGCTCTTCCTCCCGGCGCCCCAATCCCTTCTCTTCAAATCCCTCCACACCTTCACTGTCTCAAAGCAGCTCAACTCCGGGAATAACACATTCCGCTGCGGCACGATCCCGAGGCTGCCTTTCGGGGGCTTGTTTGGGCCTTCCCACTCTACCCCATTATCCCCATCAACTGCTCCCACCCCGTCGCCCGTATCCCCGCCATTAACACCCCTTACTATAGGCTTAGAATCTCTAGCCGGAAAGACCACCCGCCCCCCACTCTTCCCAATCAACCCGGCCATCACGCCTAAAGCCGTGCTCTTCCCCGCGCCGTTTGAGCCTAAAAGCACGAATATACCCTTTCGGGGGACACTGAGTGATAAGGATTGGATAGCGGTAACTGGGGGAGTCTTGGAGAAGGGCGACCACGTGAAGGGGTGGAAGGATTTTGAGAGTGCGGTGAGGTGGATGGCGGGGGGTTCTAACGACTGGGTGGAGGGGGTGCTGGGGGAGAGGGCGGGGGCGGGGATTGCGGTTGGGGAAGGGGAAGCGTGTGCGCTCCGCCACGGGAGCCAGGAGCGTTTGGAATTTGTTTTTGTCTTTGTCTTTGGGGCAGGCGCGTCGTGTGCGTCGTAGTATTTGCGTTCGAGGACGATCGCGAGGTAGGGGTAGAGGAATATCGTTATCTGCCAGTTAAAAAAATACCATTGACGTTATTAAAATGAATATCTTAATAAATAAATAAGCCCAAACAACTCACCAACGCAACGACCCAAAGTGAAATCATAATCAACCCACTATCCGGGTCCCTCTTCAACACATTGCTCGGAATCTGATGCAGCTCCCACCCCGCCAAACACCGCACCGCGAAGATGAAGAAGCCGGGGGGGAAGATGAGCGTGAAGATCGTCGCGGCGCCGTTCGACGCGTGGGACGAGAGGACTAAAGCGATGAGGGCGAGGAGCACGGAGACGAAGGTGCTTATTGATGCGGCGAGCGCGGCAGGGAGGGGGAGGAGGGAGAGGGTGAAGGAGTAAGATGCGAGGGAGAGGCTGTGTATTTATAGTTTATTATTATTAGATTGGTGTGATAAGATAAGATAGTGGGAAGGTGGGAGGCGTACCCAGTAAGGAGATGAATGACGATCATGATGCCGACGTTTGTGCCTGTGAAGATGCGGAAGTGCCATACGAGCGCGGTGATGATCCATGCGGGGAGGTAGGCGGCTGAGATGGAGGTGTGCCATGATCTGTGGCGGTATATCGTGTTAGTATTGGTGTGTTTAACGGGTGAGGGATGAATAAATAAATAAAAAATGCGTGAAATAAATAAAATAACCACTTACAAAATCCTCGGAAAATCCCTCAACCCCATCGCCTTCATATGGCTCGTCAAGCCCAACGTGCGCTCGGTGACATACGACCCAGGG
This sequence comes from Sphaerobolus stellatus SS14, assembly GCA_000827215.1. NCBI lineage: Eukaryota > Fungi > Basidiomycota > Agaricomycetes > Geastrales > Sphaerobolaceae > Sphaerobolus > Sphaerobolus stellatus. Next base: position 604,548 of record KN837095.1, on the reverse strand, counting down.
AGCTGATACGGGATGCCGAGGAAGTTGATGAAGAGTGCGAAGACGAGGAGCGTGCGCAGGCCGCGGATGTAGCCTGTAAATAAAAAATATTTAACGCGATTGTAATTTATGATGTGGATAATGACGCACTGAGTCGGATATTAAGGGACTGTTCCTCGTCCGTTTCGATAGAGTATGGCCATTCGAGCGGTGTAGGCGGCGTGGAAGTGTTCGTTTGGAGGCGGATTATAGCCTGCGAAAACCAAATCAAATTAATTAAATCAAATTAAATCAAAATAAATTGGGTATAGTGACGCACGGAATCAAGAGCCCACTGTAGCGGCAATATCCGCAACTCAAAATCACTCTTGTGGTTAATGACGTCGATGAACCCGAACCCTGCGTCACCACGTAATGTGTAATTGATCAAGGTGCTAGGCGGGTATATAAGTGTCCCGTTCGGGGCATCGGTGAGCCGTGGGTCGAGGGTCGTGAGGTTAACGGTGCTCGGGTCAGTGAGGTTGAGGTTAGAAGGGAACGTAGGGAGCGTGGTGTTTAATGCGGAGATGTTTAGTGCGATAGGGTCAGAAGGCGAAGGGAAAGTGTTGAACGCGACGGCGGCGAAGCACTGGCTGAAGAGGTTGAAGTTCTGCGGGCATTCGTCCGGGATCGCATCTGCGCTGGCCACACGCACGATCGAGGCGCGCTGGGCGGGATTCAGCGATTGGCCGAGGAGGGCCATGACGTCTGAGGGCGAGGGCGAGGTGTGCCCGCCTGTTTCATCAGCCCAGACGAGCTTGAGGGACGGGTCGAAGGCGGTGCTGAGCGAGCGGATGGGGGCGGGCGTGCCGAGGCCATACTGCGATAAGGAGGTAATCAGTGGCTGTTTAGAGGGAATTACTTGTGTAACGCACCTTGTTGGGTTTGAGGAGGAAGAGTTGCGCCACAGCGAGGAATATACCATACGCAATAGGAAAGATAAAGCATCGTAGGATATTCAACTGAACGACGCAATTGAGTCTCTGCCGACAACTGAATAGAGAAGGACGCACCAGCTTATGCTTTGACAGGACGATCCAATTCTTCCGCCACAAGGCCCAATACTGCTTCCAGAACACACTCTGCATCGCGGACGTCGTCGTCGCACAGAACAACGAGGGGAAACCGAGGCTGGGAAGATTCGACGCGCTGCGCAAGATGTGCCATAAATATTTGTCATGCGTCTCGGCGGGGTGATCGGCGATTGTAGCCGACGCGCGTTATCATTGGCTGGTGCTGCCGCCCAGGCAGCGTTTTTCCGGCTTGGCGAGCGATGGGGACGCCTGGGACCTCTTTAAGCTCTCGGCATCGACGAGGGACGTGACGGGGAATCAGAATAGGAACATGGCAAGGCTTTGGACGTTGAGGCGGAGACGTTGGAGGTGCGTTTAACTGCTGCGTGCGGTGCGTGTGCCATATTTGTGCCTTTTTGACTTTTTTGACAGCTCCGCGTGTAAATTTAACGTTTGCTGTCTCTCGTTTTAGATGTGCATTTCTTTGTGGTGCAGGCAAGACAGGCGAGGAAAATTACGCCCTCTGAGACGCAATTGGTTCTCTTGTGGCTCTCGAATATTTTTTGAAGACCTCCCACGATGAAAATACGGAACAGGTTGGACAGCCTATAGTACTGTATATACTGCAGCGGCTTATAAGATTATACTGTAGGTTGTGGAGCTAGAACGCTATAGATAAAGACGCACGTCTATCTATACAATGTACCATTAGCGTATGACGGTTCGTCCCAATTTTCCAGAAAGTACTACATCTTATATTAGGACACAGCCTCCCGAGTTCATGCACTGCCTTCCATTCGGTATGGAGCCTTATGGATCCCACGTCCTACAACAGCAGGAACAGCGGCTTAGCTTATATTCGGGAACATCCGGCGTCGATCTCGCGGTGGTCGAACGTATATCGAGCCTAAGTTTCTTGTCTTGTGCGGGTGAAATTCTGCTTCTTCTTATTCATTCACTTGTTGGTAATTCTAACGAGCTAATAATCTCGCGTTAGCAGAACTCCTCGCACCTCGCCATCGATTCGATAAATACGAATCTACGAGACGACTTGGGCTCGAGCGATAGAAGGTCTGTCCTGAGTTAGACTAAAGTTTAATCCGGACATTGCCACTGATTGATACTTTCCACTGGGGAAGCTGATCACGCTCACGTTTGAATGCTTTGGGTGTTCGTACGATCTACCAGACTGTGAATCTGAAATGCGAGCAAGCAGAGATTAATTGCAGGATTTCAGCAGTACTGATTCCAACATCGGAACTCTTGTGCTAACCTACTTATTGAAGTTCTTAATTCCCAGACGTATGACGGAAAATTAAGACAGACACCTAATTTTATTCGTTTTCCGAAGCAGTAAAAAAAATACCTAGGAATCAACGATTCAAAAAAAGAGGTGGACAGCGGTCCTGGTTTGGACAAGAACGGATATTTTTAAAGAAAACATCTTCAAACAGGTATTCTGAGTGGACACACGAACTGCAGAACATTGATGAACGGGTCTTCTGGATAGAAAATTCACGAACGGGTATTCTTGATAGAGAATTCACGAACGGATGTGGCTGGAAAATGCACGATCGGGGAAAATCTTTGAGGGGAATGTGCTGTCTTTCCCTTTCCTTCACTGTCATTGCCGTAAGATTTAAATTGGGAAGAATTTCGGAAAGTCTCATGGTAGGATATCAGCTCTGGCAAGGTTTCTCAGTTGCCAAATCCAATGTTTGGCACGATCTCTCGGTTGCCAAATGTAAATTTTAGGAAGGTCTGCCAGCTACTAGAAATTTATAGGTCAACATGCCATGTTACTTTGGCAAAGGGCACCCTTGATTTTGCCCTCCCCCCGAGGAAGACTGAGAGGTCTCAGGATGATCAGTTTGCCGATTCTTGGGCTCTCTGTTAAGCGCCGCTTCTATTATTAAACCCACTTCTGCATAAATATCGAACATCCAACATACTTTTCCTCACTTCCCTCCAAACCACCTCTATAGCGACAATGAAGAACTTCATTCATAGGCTTCTCACCACTCTTCTCCTAATCTATATCTCGGTTACTTGCCGTGCCGCTACATTCAACAATTCAAGCGACCAGGTACATATATTCTGATATTTCCGCATTCACTCCCTCTCACTTCCTCTCATCCAGCGCCGTGCTGCCGACACCTGCGCAGATCCAACCCTCGCTGACGTGTGGGTAGGAGCCTACAGCCCCTCCCAAACAGCACATGTCATCCGCGCCACCTGGGCGTTCGTAGTCAACATAGCCATCGGCGGCGACTGGCAGATCCAGGGCCCCGTCTTCCGCGCCTGGGAGACCCCCCAAGAGTTCACCGTCCCTCTCTACCAGCTCTCCAAGCCTGACGGATCGGATTTCCTTTTTCTGCCGTCGACAGATGGAAATCCGCCCACTGTCGCCGGCTTCGAGAATTCAGGGATTACGGGATATGTCTATGCCACGCAAGTTTGTGGGAGTGTTCCGCTTTTGGTTGCAGCCAATGCTGCGACTACTGATCATTGGTACACTACGAATGCGCTCCAGCACAGTTTATTGGTTGCAGATGGATGGACTGATGCAGGAGTGGCTGCGTTCGTCTTACCTTTGACTTCTGGTAGGTTCCTCTTGTTAGTATTATCGAATCAGAATCACTCCTAAAGTCGATTCCCTTTAGATTGCTCCTGCAGCTCTTGATCGCGTGTTCTGCCGCTTATGCTTTCAGTTGTCGAATCGATTGTTTGATTAAATACAGTTTTAAAAAAGGTTTTGAAGCTCGCAGTCCAGTCTAGATCTACACTTTAAAATTGAAACATTAATTTCGAATGCTGAAATCTTGAAAACGATTGAGGAAACTTCAGATCAAGTTTACTTAGCCGGATATGCTTCTAGTGGCGTTACTGATTTCGGGATGATCAGTTTGCCCGGCAATGAATCGCACCGGTTGGTTTATGGACAGGAAAATCTCCGCGTCAAATGTTAATTGGAACTTGCTTCTATTCTATACATTTCACCGATTCCATAAGTGGATTCAAAGCCGACGTTCAAAGGAAAAAACTCCAATTTCTTCTTTTCAAGTACTAAATTCCCTTTCAATCATGCTCAAGTTCCTACTGTGCATCAACCTCCCTTGACTCAGGTGAAGCTCTATGCCTATGATAGGTACTGGGAATGCCAAACGAGATTAGGCACGAATGCTTCATGAGGCGACGGACCTTTTAACCGTTTAATTATTATATCCTCAGAGTGTATTAAGAGGTATGGTGATATGCTGGTAGAATCCAACCCCCAGTGAGCAATGAAACAGCCCAAACAAATCAGCTATGGTTCTCCCACCTGCTTTCGTGCTGATGCCCCTCTCATTTCTTCAACTATAACAGCCTTTGCTTTTTCAGACTATACACTAACATCCTCATGTAGGCCATTGTCCACGTAGTGTCTCAAGGACCTGTTGCCTCTCTCATCCATGGTTGCCCACGGGCGCCAGGTTAAGAAATCGGTATTTCAGATCTCGATCAATAGCTTTTCAGTATTCACTTTTGATCCTTAGGTATAAAATACTTGGCGAGGGAGATAGGGGGCTGAAAAAAGACCGCAACAATAATATAATATATTTCCGAGTCTGTCTCTCTCTAGCGAATTTCAACGTTCGGTGAGTTGTGGGGTCAATTTAGAGGTAGGGGAAAGGGTTAGCAACCTCCCGCATGATTCAGCGTCTCGCGGAAATTAACCGCACCAGCTTCTTGAGGCTATCGATCAAATGATGTTATAGATAGTCCCTCCCACGCACATATATTAAAGAAATAAAATAATGTTGAAATAGCGAATATGACTTCCTGCAGGAATTTATGATTTTTATATAGACCAGATACTTGAAGTAAGGTAAAATTTCTTGAGAGATTTCACCACAATTACGGTGCACCACGCTAAGAACTTGGCAAGGCTTTGGAAATGGAACGGAGACCTCGGGGGTGTGTTTAACATTTCATGTGTACCGCATTTGGCTTTTTTGACAGCTCCACATGTAAATTTAACAGTTGGTAAATATGATTTTAGATATGACTGAATGGAACAGGAACATTTGGTGTGTACTGAAAGCCTTGTAGCATGGCTTGCTGCTCTCTGACCTGAGGATGACAAGCACATCCTTCATTCTGAAATGTAGGTTGCCCCTGTGATGGGAGATACGGTAACGGAAGGAACGAATGAGGGCGTAAGAGATAGAAAGGTGGGGGTATATATGGGGAGTAAGAAGGAGGATATGCAACAGTTGGATGCTGGAGAGCATATCCATGGGGTCTGTATGGGTTTGGAACTTGTGGCCAGGTCCTTGTATGGATACTTGATGCAAGAGCGGTCCGTACAGATGACAAAGAGGTAGGAGACGACATATGTACAGATGGCAAGGAGGCGGAAAGCCCTATACCTCGTACATTATGTGGATGAACAGAGCTTTGTTCAGGCACATCTGGGACACTGATGTCAGGCTTTGGGACACTGCTTGAACTGGCTGCTTTGAGCTCTTTGACCGAGGACAGTGCATCTTTCATGTCCTTCACAGCCTTTTTGAGGTGTTTCTTAGCAGGCTCTTCATCCCTTCCCTGCTCCTGAGCTCATTTAATAGCAGTCACCTGCATCTCAGCTGTGCCAAGCAGACCAGAGATCTTCCTGTAAGCTGCCTCAAGCTTTGTGTCAGCATCCTTGACCATCTGCTTCTGAACAGTAACTAGAGTCAAATAGATAAGTAATAGTATTGAAATAAGAACAGTTACATACCTGTCTTGACAATGGCTCTTGACACTCATTTGAAATTGGTGGAACAGTGATCACAACCAGGAATGTCCATCTGCAGTGAGATAACTGCCTAGGCATGCTTGCATTTATCATACTACATGATCCTCATATTTCCAGCATACAGGGAAAGATGAGTACCATTCCCGTTAGCATCCCTGTGTGCTTGTTCATTGCTGTTCATTGTATTGGGACCAGCCTTCCAGCCTCTGACAGGTATTAAGCTTTTCTCTCAGCATAACCCCAGCCAGTGCAAAGCCTTCCACAGAAAGTTTGTCATTCAGCCAATCTAAGAGAAGAGAGTTAGAAGTCATTTAGCACTTTAAAGGTCAACATACCATTGCCTTTCTTTCCTCCTTCCCAACGAATCAATGCAAGTGTTCCAGCCAAATCTGCAAGTGGATCTGCAGAGGCAAGGCTCATCATTGCAGCCTGTACTTTTTCTGACACATGGCTGCAAAGCCTGTGTATGCCAGTAGTATAATGCTCAAAACTGAGTCTCCAACAGTGGGCAAGATGCTCATAAGGTGTCAGCTCATGCAGAGGATGAGTGAGAACATATGCACAGTAGCTGGCCATATTATGACACAAACCCTGGCAAAATGGACCAATGCCTATAGGATGAAATTTAATACATATTATGAGGTCTACACATAGATTTCATACCTAAGGCTTGTCCTTTATGTTGATCAACCATGAAAGTGTTGAAGATGGATGCCAACTCCTGTATCCTGTTTCATGATGACAAATATTCTCTCAAAGAGAATCTGATGTGCTTCTGCTGATTGTAAGGTGGTAAAAACTCGAGCAACCACAGTGGCTTTCGAGTTAGAAACATTGTTAAGTAATGCCTGAAGATAATCCAAATTAAATTCATTGAGTGTCCGTAGAATCAGGTGTGCTCTATGACTACCGTAGGCGGGATGCCCGTGGATGGATTTCAAAATAGCAGGCGTTGTAAGCGCTAATGTCACAAGCCCTGGGCTAGGGTTAGTAATTTACGATTTCTCCCTCTAGAATGACCCGTAATAAATAGGCAAAAAATCGAAATATATATATGATTGTAATATACGATTATGCTCAAGAAAAAAATCTAAAAAATCTAGGTCTTCCTGGATAAAGGAAGCCGGTTAGCTTATGAATTCATTAGGACCCCAGAATCACCCAAGGGCATGCAGCAAGCTGAGATTCCGGAAAGCACAAAGGGATAATTGAGGAAATAATTGGACGCTTCTGAAAGCAATGCATTCTGCCTTATAATTTACTCACAGGCCTGAGAATCGACTCTCAGGGTGACTAGTAGGTTCAGTAGTGGACGTAAAGCTCACAAGGACCAGGCTATAGCTGTTGGAGTTGTTGTTGCTGCTGAAGCATCTTTACACAATCACATGCATTCAGGCCGAATGAATTAATTTATTATAAAGCAAATTAACTATTCTCACAGTAGGTAGTGACTAAGAAGTATTTAGGTGCTAGGCTATCCAACTACTCCACTCACCAGAGACCCTATCGATTTTAGACCGTGCGAAATTCTAACCAAAATTACATTTTGTGTGGTCAGAATTCTAATCTGAATTTTGCCTGAGAAAAATATTTGACCTGGCGTCAGTTGGGCTCCGTACCAGTTGGACTTCAGAGTGAATTTCTGACTTCTGTCCAAGAGGAAAGCTAGCCAGAAATAAGTGTTTTAACATGTTGAGATTACGATGTAAATTATGATTCTGTGGACAAGAAATTTTCAGCGAAAATCGAAATTTAGAGCTGGTGAAATGCAAGTCTAAATTCAAACTTTTGCAGACCGCAGTGAGATATCCAATTTTTTGCATCCTCAGAAATCCAAAAGAGGCAAAAAATTGAATTCTGCTTTGAGTTCTGACTGGTCAAAAAACTAATTTCCGACCAGCGTTTCTCTCAGGTACGGTTGCCGACGGGCGCCAGCTTAAGACTTTGGGGTTTAGGATTTCAATATTTGGTATTTCGAGTTACAATTGTATTTATTTTGACAAGTTTTCGTCTTGATTTATCTGCATATATGTATTTACCCGGAAGATCTGCCCAGGCAATGAAATAAATGTGGTTAAAATGAGCCTCATACTCCATAGACACACAATGCATTATTTTCTTTCAAGTCCTTAGCAATAATTGGCTTGCGTGCTTACATATGATGGGTATAAGCCTAATTTTCATGAAAGTCTTTTGAGGGATGACAGACTCCACCTTCGAAAAGAGGACAAGGGAAAGGCTCGGAAAGCTGAGATGTATGCTGCCTATATGCTCTCCCTCCTTTCTCTCGGCCTCTTAGAGACTTAACACTCATGAAATAAGATGTTTGAAGTCCTTTCTACGTGGAGGATTGGGAAGAGGACGAGACATAGTGCTTGGATAGGACTGTGAACAGCTTGCAACCTCGGCACGCGCTTCTGGACGACTCGCGTAACAGCGCCAAAAATATCCCTTAGGGTCTATGCCATTTCACTCGAACATCTCCTGCTTCCCATTCGAATATTTTGTTCGAATTTTGGATGGCAAAGGGTTTTTCTAAGGTATTCAGTATTGACTAGAGAAAATAGAGCCCAAATACAACGAAACGAAAGCGAATTGGAGGTAAAAGTCGAATACCAACATCCCAAATCCCAAAGTCTTAAGCTGGCGCCCGTCGGCAACCGTACAGGTGGACTCCTATTTCAGGACTAGGATTTCTCTCAGGTAAAAATTGTATTTTTGTTCCGAACTCTGACTAGTCGAAAATCTGATTTAGGATTAGAATTTCGAACGCGTGGAAAGCGCAATTTTGATTAAAATTTTACACAAGTTGTTCATTGGGGGCGTCTCTGGTGACTGTTGATCTGAAGTGTACAGCATAAAGCTGCTAACTCAAAGCTTGCTATGAATGTTTTATTTAAGCTCAAAAATGACTATGAGTCTGGATTTGGAGTATAGGATGTAGCAACTTGTGCGAGATTTTCTGAGAAATGCAGTCCTAGGTCTAACCGGCCACTAGTCTCACGATGTGTTCTAGTGCAAAAAATCCTAAGGACGGTTGCTGGGCATCATCTACATTCAAAGAACATAGATATTATAGAGACTGGGGGTGATGAGAAACAGATTGGACCATGGAGAGAGCGTATGAAGTTACAGAAGCACGAACCTTTCGCAAACATGGAGCGTGGGAATATGATGGAGTAAAGTTGTTTTCGCTGTCCTGGAGACTCCCAACAGGCTCTGAGCTCATTTGGAGGTAAATAGCTACTATAAGAAGATTATATATTGACCGGAATTTATTCAATATTTTCTCGTATTTATTAGAGCTGTTTTTATGATGGGGATATCGAAAACTACTGGCATAGCTCGGAATTGAACCACGGGCTTGTGTGACGATAGCGCTTACAACGTCTGCTATTTTGAAATCCATCCACGGGCTTCCCGCCTACCGTACTATGATCACTTCATACAAAATGTTCGGGTCTTCTTCCTCATCATCTGAATCTTCGGAGCTATCTTCAATAGCAATTTTGGGATCAAAGGGACATCCATTCGTTCGGAGGGCACAAAAGAAGGAGTGTCTTGAGGAAAACCTGCTGTTCAGCAGTGGGACCAGTTGACTGGGCTTGGGAGCAGGGAAAGTCATTGGAGGGTTCTCTATAAAATTCACCAGTGTGCACTCCTGCACCTAAATGATTCCATTTAGCTTGCACTCATTTTATTTTAAAAGCAAAATCACTCACAGACAGCTCAATATTGCTTTGTCATGACATACTTGTTTGGCCCATCATCACGAAGTAAATAAGATTTTGCATTTTCTTGACTACCATGACTTGACCATCCATATTGCACATTATGTCTTGGATGAACAGAATTCATGGAGTCTGTATGGAAAATATGGGCAATAACTGACTTTTCGGTTGTACCTACTTGTGGATAATCAACCACAGCTCCAATAGGGTGGATAACAACTTGATCTGCTTTCTTGATTCAATTATAATTATTTAGCTTTTGCAAAATTTCATCCTGTGTAAAGTTGCGAGCAGCTGGTGCCAAATATTCTGGAAGGAAAGGTGGCAATTTGGTCGAAGAATATGTGAAATGAGTTTCAAAAGAGGAGATACTGGATTCAGAATTGCTGTTGAAGATTGAGAAAGCTCTTCAAATCTTGTATCCATATCTAGCTGCACGGTAGATGACATGCTGCACAAACGAGATGAAACACAGGACTCAAGTTGACTTTGACACAAGACGATAAAGTAGCCCAAAGGACTACATCTCCTGTATTGAAAATAATATTTCCTTTTTGGAATTCTGTGAACATTATTTGCATCAGAATTTCTCTTTATTGGAAAGCTGAAATTTCTGTCACAGCACCGGAATGAACAAGATCACTGTTAGACCTGTCTTCATCACCCCAAGGAGTGTTAAAAAAACACTTGCTAAAAACCCTCTTAGATTTAGAATAAATTATTTATCTTGATGGACCGTGAATGGACGCATACAAGCACCTAAACGCCGAGGCTTTCCACGGCAAAATCATAAAGCCTGATGTTGACGTTGAAGTTCTGGGGGCATTCGTCCGGGATCGCATCTGCGCTGTCCACACGCACGATCGAGGCGCGCTGGGCGGGATTCAGCGATTGTGCGAGGAGGGTCATTACGTCTGAGGGCGAGGGCGAGGTGTTCCCGCCTGTTTCGTCGGCCCAGACGAGCGTGAAGGAGGGGTCGAAGGCGGTGCTGAGAGAGCGGATGAGGGCGGGCGTGCCGAGGCCATACTGTGATAAGGAGGTAATCAGCGACTGTTTAGAGGGAATTACTTGTGTAACGCACTTTGTTGGGTTTGAGGAGGAAGAGTTGCGCCACAGCGAGGAATATCCCGTACGCAATAGGAAAGATAAAGCATCCGAGGATATTCAACTGAACGGCGCAATTGAGTCTCTGCCGACAACTGAATAGAGAAGGACGCACCAGCTTATGCTTGAACAGGACGATTCAATTCTTCCGTCACAAGGCCCAATACTGCTTCCAGAACACACTCTGCATCGCGGACGTCGTCGTCGCACAGAATAACGAGGGGAAACCGAGGCTGGGAAGATTCGACGCGCTGCGTAAGATGTGCCATAAATATTTGTCATGCGTCTCGGCGGGGTGATCGGCGATTGTAGCCGACGCGCGTTATCATTGGCTGGTACTGCCGCACAGGCAGCGTTTTTCCGGCTTGGCGAGCGATGGGGACGCTTGGGACATCTTTAAGCTCTCGGCATTGACGAGGGACGTGACGAGGGATCAGACTAGAAACCTGGTAAGGCTTTGGACGTGAGGCGGAGACGTTGGAGGTGCGTTTAACTGTTGCGTGCGGTGCGTGTGCCACATTTGTGCCTTTTTGACTTTTTTGACAGCTCCGCGTGTAAATTTAACGTTTGCTGTCTCTCGTTTTAAACGTGCATTTTCTTGTGTCTAGTGCAGGGACAGGCGAGGATTACACCGTCCGAGACGCAATTGGTTCTCTTATGGCTCTCAAATATTTTTTTGAAGACCTCCCACGATGAAAATACGGAACAGGTTGGACAGCCTATAGTATATACTGCAGCAGCTTATAAGATTATACTGTAGGCTGTGGAGCTAGAAAGCTATAGATAAAGACGCACGTCTATCTATACAATGTACCATTGGCGTATGACGGTTCGTCCCAATTTTCCAGAAATTACTACATCTTATATTAGGACACAGCCTTCCGAGTTCATGCACTGCCTTCCGTTCGGTATGGAGCCTTATGGATCCCACGTCCTACAACAGCAGGAACAGCGGCTTAGCGGGAACATCCGGCGTCGATCTCGCGGTGGTCGAACGTATATCGAGCCTAAGTTTCTTGTCTTATGCGGGTGAAATTTTGCTTCTTCTTATTCATTCACTTGTATGTAATCCTAACGAGCTAATAATCTCGCGTTAGCATAACTCCTCGCACCTCACCATAGATTCGAGAAATACGAATCTACGAGACGACTTGGGCTCGAGAATTCGAAGTTCAGACACCGCAGGTTGATCTAATTGATGTCCGATAGAATTCCTGTCCTGAGTTAGACTAAAGTTTAATCCGGACATTGCCACTGATTGATACTTTCCACTGGGGAAGCTGATCACGCTCACGTTTGAATGCTTTGGGTGTTCGTACGATCTACCAGACTGTGAATCTGAAATGCGAGCAAGCAGAGATTAATTGCAGGATTTCAGCAGTACTGATTCCAACATCGGAACTCTTGTGCTAACCTACTTATTGAAGTTCTTAATTCCCAGACGTATGACGGAAAATTAAGACAGACACCTAATTTTATTCGTTTTCCGAAGCAGTAAAAAAAATACCTAGGAATCAACGATTCAAAAAAAGAGGTGGACAGCGGTCCTGGTTTGGACAAGAACGGATATTTTTAAAGAAAACATCTTCAAACAGGTATTCTGAGTGGACACACGAACTGCAGAACATTGATGAACGGGTCTTCTGGATAGAAAATTCACGAACGGGTATTCTTGATAGAGAATTCACGAACGGATGTGGCTGGAAAATGCACGATCGGGGAAAATCTTTGAGGGGAATGTGCTGTCTTTCCCTTTCCTTCACTGTCATTGCCGTAAGATTTAAATTGGGAAGAATTTCGGAAAGTCTCATGGTAGGATATCAGCTCTGGCAAGGTTTCTCAGTTGCCAAATCCAATGTTTGGCACGATCTCTCGGTTGCCAAATGTAAATTTTAGGAAGGTCTGCCAGCTACTAGAAATTTATAGGTCAACATGCCATGTTACTTTGGCAAAGGGCACCCTTGATTTTGCCCTCCCCCCGAGGAAGACTGAGAGGTCTCAGGATGATCAGTTTGCCGATTCTTGGGCTCTCTGTTAAGCGCCGCTTCTATTATTAAACCCACTTCTGCATAAATATCGAACATCCAACATACTTTTCCTCACTTCCCTCCAAACCACCTCTATAGCGACAATGAAGAACTTCATTCATAGGCTTCTCACCACTCTTCTCCTAATCTATATCTCGGTTACTTGCCGTGCCGCTACATTCAACAATTCAAGCGACCAGGTACATATATTCTGATATTTCCGCATTCACTCCCTCTCACTTCCTCTCATCCAGCGCCGTGCTGCCGACACCTGCGCAGATCCAACCCTCGCTGACGTGTGGGTAGGAGCCTACAGCCCCTCCCAAACAGCACATGTCATCCGCGCCACCTGGGCGTTCGTAGTCAACATAGCCATCGGCGGCGACTGGCAGATCCAGGGCCCCGTCTTCCGCGCCTGGGAGACCCCCCAAGAGTTCACCGTCCCTCTCTACCAGCTCTCCAAGCCTGACGGATCGGATTTCCTTTTTCTGCCGTCGACAGATGGAAATCCGCCCACTGTCGCCGGCTTCGAGAATTCAGGGATTACGGGATATGTCTATGCCACGCAAGTTTGTGGGAGTGTTCCGCTTTTGGTTGCAGCCAATGCTGCGACTACTGATCATTGGTACACTACGAATGCGCTCCAGCACAATTTATCGCTTACAAGTGGATGGACTGATGCAGGAGTGGCTGCGTTCGTCTTACCTTTGACGTCTGGTAGGTTCTTCTTGTTAGTATTATTGAACCAGAGTCACTCCTAAAGTTGATTCCCTTTAGATTGCTCCTGCAGTTCTTGATCGCGTGTTCTGCCGCTTATGCTTTCAGTTGTCGAATCGATTGTTTGATTAAATACAGTTTTGAAGCTCTCAGTCTAGATCTACACTTTAAAATTGAGATATTAACTCGAGTCCTGAAACCTTGAAAACAATTGAGGAAACTTTAGATCAAGTTTACTTAGTCAGATATGCGTCCAGTGGCGTTACTAATCTCCGGATGATCAGTTTGCCCGGCAATGAATCGTACCGGTTGGTTTATGGACAGAAAAATCTCCCTGTCAAATGTTAATTTGGAATTGCTTCCATTCTATACTTCATCGATTCCATAAGTGGATTCAAAGCCTACGTTCAAAGGGAAAAACTCCAATTTCTTCTTTTCAAGTCCTAAATTCCCTTTCATCATGCTCAAGTTTCTACTGTGTATCTGCCTCCCTTGACCCAGGTGAAGCTCTATGCCTATGATAGGTACGGGGAATGCCAAGCGAGATTAGGCACGAACGCTTCATGAGGCGACGGATTATTTAACCGTTAATTATTATATCCTTGGAGTGTTTAAAGAGGTATGGTGATACGCTCTTAGAATCCAACCCCCAGTGAGCAACGAAACTGCCCAGACACCTCAGCTATGGTTCTCTCACCGCCTTTCGTGCTGATGGCCCTCTCATTTCTTCAAGTATAACAGCCACTGCTTTTCAGATTATACACTAACATCCTCATATAGGCCATTGTCCCCGCAGCGTCTCAAGGACCCGTTGCCTCTCCCATCTATGGCTGCCCACGGGCGCCAGGTTAAGAGCTCGGTATTTCGGATTTCAATAAATAGATTTTCAGTATTCACTTTTGATCCTTAGGTATAAAATACTTAGCCGGGAAGACAGGGGGGCTGAAAAAAGACCGCAACAATAATATAATATATTTTCGAGTCTCTTTCTAGTGAATATCAACGCTCGGTGAGTTGTGGGGGCAATTTAGAGATAGGAGGTAGGACGAAGGGTTAGCAACCTCCCTGGAAGCCTGGCGTCGATTAGGCTCACTGAACGGTCGCGCAAGCGTTGATAGGACCGTTGTATATTCGTCGAGAACAGAAGACGGGGATATGGTTCGGGTTACAGGATGACTATCGTTATGTAATATATAATAGGGTTTATAGGTACTGGTTAAAGACGCCGAGAAGCCGGCAATGATAATGGTGCATGCGGAATACTGGGGGACCAGGATTACACTCCCGCATAATTCAACGTCTCGCGGAAATTAAACGCACCAGCTGCTTGAGACTATCGATCAAATGATGTGATAGACAGTCCCTCCCAAGCGCATATAGTAAAGAAATAAAAACAATGATGAAATAGCCAATATGATTTCCTGCAGGAATTTGGGATTTTTATATAGACCAGATACTTGAAATAAGATAAAAATTCTCGAGAGATTTCACTACAATTACGGTGCACCACGCTAAGAACTTTGCAAGGCTTTGGACATGGAACGGAGACCTCGGGGTGTGTTTAAAATTTCGTGTATACTGTATTTGGCTTTTTTGACAGCTCCACATGTAAATTTAACAATTGGTAAATATGATTTTAGATATGACTGGATGGGACAGGGACACTTGGTGCATACTGAAAGCCTTGTAACATGGCTTGCTGCTCTCTGACCTGAAAATGGCAAGCACATCCTTCATTCTGAAATGTAGGTTGCCCCTCTGGTGGGAGATAAGGTAACAGAAGGAACGAATGAGGGTGTGAGGGATAGGAAGGTGGGGGTATATATGGGGAGTAGGAAGGAGGATATGCAACAGTTGGATTCTGGAGAGCATATCCATGGGGTCTGTACAGGTTTGGGACTTGTGGCCAGGTCCTTGTATGGATACTTGACACAAGAGCGGCATGTACAGATGACAAAGAGGTGGGAGATGACATATGTACAGATGGCAAGGAGGCGGAAAGCCCTATACCTTGTACATTATGTAGATGAACAGAGCTTTGTTCAGGCATGTCGGGGATGCTAATGTCAGGCATAGGGACACTGCCTGAACTGGCTGCTTCAAGCTCTTTGACCAAGGACAGTGCATCTTTTATGTCCTTCATAGCCTTTTTGAGGTGTTTCTTAGCAGGCTCTTCATCTCTTCCCTGCTCCTGAGCTCATTTAATGGCAGTCACCTGCATCTCAGCTATGCCAAGCAGACCAGAGATATTGCTGTAAGCTGTCTCAAGCTTTGTGCCAGTATCCTTAACCATCTGCTTCTGAACAGTAACTAGAGCCAAATAGATAAGTAATAGTACTGAAATAAGAACAGTTACATACCTGTCTTGACAATGGCTCTTGACGCTCATTTGAAATTGGTGGAATGGTGATCACAACCAGGAATGTCCATCTGCAGCAAGATAACTGCTGAGGTATGCTTGCATTTTCATACTACATGATCCTCATTATTCCAGCATACAGGGAAAGATAGGTACCATTCCCATTAGCATCCCTGTGTGCTTGTTCATTGCTGTTCGTTGTATTGGGACCAGCCTTCCAGCCCCTGACAGGTATTAAGCTTTTCTCTTGGCATAACCCCAGCCAGTGCAAAGCCTTCCACAGAAAGTTTGTCATTCAGCCAATCCAAGTGAAGAGTGTTAGAAGTCATTTAGCACTGTAAAGGTCAACATAGCATTGCCTTTCTTTTCTCATTCCCAACAAATCAATGCAAGTGTTCCAGCCAAATCTGCAAGTGGATCTGCAGAGGCACGACTCATCATTGCAGCCTGTACTTTTTCTGACACATGGCTGCAAAGCCTGTGTATGCCAGTAGCATAATGCTCAAAACTGAGTCTCCAACAGTGGGCAAGATGCTCATAAGGTGTCAGCTCATGCAGAGGATGAGTGAGGACATATGCACAGTAGCTGGCCATATTATGACACAAACCCTGGCAAAATAGACCAATGCCTATATGATGAAATTTAATACATATTATGATGTCTACAGATAGCTTTCATACCTAAGGCTAGTCCTCTAGGTTGATCAAAGATGAAAGTGTCAAAGACGGATGCCAACTCCTGTATCCTGTTTCATGATGACAAATATTCTCTCAAAGAGAATCTGATGTGCTTCTGCTGATTGTGAGGTGGTAAAAGCTCAAGCAACCACAGTGGCTTTTGAGTTAGAAACATTCAGATACAGAATTACTTGAAACGATACAATTGCACTTACAACTTGAATGCTCTGGAAACCACATCTCAATCTCAAATTCCTGTCATACTTATACCCACTTAAATGAAGTGTTCATTGTTCGCCATTTAGCACAAGCAAGCAAATCACTCATGGACTTGAACATGCAAACTACCAGTAGAAATTCCTTCTTCTTGCTAGTAATTTGATGCCATTCAACCACAGACATAGACCTTGTCTAGAGGGAGGTTCTGGTGCTCTTCAAGCATTGTAAGGGCAGCTATGAATGCAAAATAAGAATTTGACAGATGATACTGACAAGAGAGTGTTTTTTTAGAGAGTGTTTTTTTAGCTCACCTTCAAAACCAGTGCCATCCAGATATGTGCTTCCTCCAAGTTTTTGATAAGCCATTTAGTATGGTCTGCATTGCCAAGGGAGGGATGCAAGTCTGGCAAATATGATTCAATCTCACCTTTCCATTGGAGGGCTTTTCAAAGACTGTTCATGAATACTGTATCCAGGAGAATTCATTGAGGGGTAGTATTGGCGAGTCTCCATTCCAAGCAATCCAGAAGGGCATTGAATATGATTTTAATTGTCTTTGTTATTTTTAAGAGGTGTGGATTGGGATGTGAATGAGTTCCACAAACAACAAGGGCAATATTTGGACACTTCTCAAGATCCCCTGGCTGGTAGAAGCATGTTAACACTGCACCTCTGATGTTGCTTCAATGACCCCCATTTGAGTATTCCTTTAGGGTCTCGGTGCCACTCCAATACTAAAAAATCAAACCCAAGAAATTAATACTTTTAACATCTGAATGTAGACTCTACTCATGGCAGAAATTCCTTTGCTCATGTGAAGCTGAAACATATGTGCATGGAACCAATGGACCATATTCAGAGTTGCATGTTGCACTCTCAAACTCAAGAATCTTGGCCAGATCATTGTTAAGTAATGCTTGAAGATAATCCAAATTAAATTCATCAAGTGTCTGTAGAATCAGGTGTGCTCTATAACCACTTCATACAAAATGTTCGGGTCTTCTTCCTCATCATCATCTGAATCTTCAGAGTTATCTTCAATATCAATTTCAGGATCAAAGGGATATCGGTTCATTTGGAGAGCACAAAAGGAGTGTCTTGAGAAAAACCTGTCAGGGGACGCCTCCAGATTTCCACCCGGAACCTTTCCGTCCGGAACTATCCCTCGCGTCAAGCACCCTCTGGAAGCGATTCCGC
>KN837095.1:534048-547368 GCA_000827215.1 Sphaerobolus stellatus SS14 | reverse complement strand
CACAGAATCGAGACCTTTAGGGCAATAATATTCATTTGTTTAAATTTTTCAAGATTATTGGTCGAGCTTGCGAGACCTTTCTGCGGATAGGACCTCAAATCCCTTAGAGAAGCGTCCGAACCTAAATGGCCCACAGCTGTCTGGAAACTTCGCCGTTGTGCTGCGCTCTCATCTCCTTTCGTGCTGATGGCCCTCTCATTTCTTCAAGTATAACAATCATTGCTTTTCAGATTATACACTAACATTCGCATGTAGGCCATTGACCCGTAGCGTTTCAAGGACCTGTTGCCTCTCCCATCTATGGCTGCCCACGACGCCAGGTTAAGAAATCAGTGTATCGGATTTCGATCAAAAGCTTTTCAGTATTCACTTTTGATGCTTAGGTATAAAACACTTAGCGGGGGAGATAGGGGAGCTGAAAAAAAGACCACAACAATAATAAAAAGCGTTTCCGAAACTCTCTCTAGTGAATTTCAACGTTCGGTGAGTTGTGGGGTCAATTTAGAGGTAGGAGGTAGGAGGAAGGATTAGCAACCTCCCACGTGATTCAGTGTTTCGGAGAAACTAATAGCACCACCTTCTTGAGGCTATCAATCAAATGATGTGATAGATAGTCCCTCCCGCGTGCATATAGTAAAGAAATAAAAACAATGTTGAAATACCCAATATGACTTCCTGCAGGAATTTGGGATCTTTCTATAGACCAAATACTTGAAGTAAGATAAAATTTCTTGAGTGATTTCACCACAATTACAGTGCACCACGCTAAGAACTTGGCAAGACTTTGGACATGGAACGGAGACCTCGGAGGGGTGTTTAACATTTCGTGTGTACCGTATTCGACTTTTCTGACAGCTCCACATGTAAATTTAACGTTTGGTAAATATATGTCTGATGCAGGCATGACAGCGAGGATTGCGCATTTGGTTCTCTTGTGGCTCTCAAATATTTTTTGCAAATGAGTTCCTCCTCCCACAATGAAAATACAGAACACTGCAGCGGCTTATAAGATTATAGTATACATGCTATAGACTGTAGAGCCACAAAGCTATAGATAACAATACATATCTATTGCAGTGACATGACGTACGCCATTTTGTCTCAATCTTTCGGAAATTACTACATTCGTCCACGGCGACATCGCACTTATCGTAGAACACAGCTTCCCAAGTCTCACGATACGCAGCCTTCAGCTGGGTATAAGATCCCAAGTACAACAGCAGGAGCCAGCGGCTTATACTCGGGAACATGCAGTGTCGATCTCGCTGGTGGTCGCACACCTATCATCGAGGCTAAGTATCTTGTCTTATGCAATTGTGAATTTTACTCTTTATTATTGTTTACTCATTGGCAAGCTAATAACCTCGAATTACTTAGCATAACTCATTATCTAGGGTCAGGAAGTACGAGACGACGGTGGATTCGAGAATTTGGCAGTTTGACGTTCAAGCACCGCGACTTGGCCTACTTAGCTGATGTTCGATGGAATTCCTGGTCTGAAAGGCTGTTAGACTAATGTTTAGTCCGTAAATCAGTACAGTCAAGGCACGGTCCTTGTCCCAGGCCCGCTCCTTGTCCCAGTGACGATAACCTAGGACACGCTCACCAGAAGCTCTTCAGCTTTTGCTTTTAACATTCCTATATATGTATCCATTTTTCAACAAAGTCTCGCTGAAATCCCCTGAAAAATGACTGCTGTAGAAATTTATTGGTGTAAAAAACAGGCCTATCAACTTTCATAAATACAGAATTTATTTGTTTACACCCAGAAACACCTGTTATGACTTGTAATAGGGCATCATAAATACTATATATACTCCTAATATTTTTCACTTGCCTCAACCAATGGATCTCAAGCTACTTTTTCGACTCTAAAGAAACCATAGCCTACCAGATCCTCATGGGGGCTTCAGACACCAGGTTAAACTGGGTCTCAGACACTGATTTAGATGTTAATTGCTAACTGGGCTGATTCAAATGATAGAGGGTAAATAAAAGTACATTGGCAACCCCAAATATGAACAGTGTCAAGTGGGATACAGGTGCGCTGCAGGGGGGATAGTGTGGGACAAGGACTAGTAATGGGCGCCTATTTATGCCTAAAAGTCGCTCCTAAGTCAACTTCCTTCAAAAGGGGTTGGAAAATTCCAAAATTTTGGTCCAACATGCTTTGAATATTTCCGCATCTGATTATAAAATAATATCTTAGAAATATTTTTTGAGTGGCTAGATATTTGCGAATTACGGAGTACTGTGACAAGGACCGTGCCTTAACTGTATCTTCAAACTGTGACTGACTGGTACTTACTTTCCATTGGGGAAGCTTCAGCTGATCACGCTCGGGATTTGAAGGTAATTTGAAGGTAAATTCCTTTGGTGTTTGTGTGATCCGCTAGATCTTTGAATCTTCGATGAGAATAAGTAGAGATTAATTGCAGTATTTCAGTTAGCGTGTTTTTCAGGAGAATTGCTACCGCGATGATTCCAACTCTTGTGACTCATTCAACTCAGACATCGAGCATATCTAATTCTGTTTCGGAGATATGACATTGCATTTGCATTTTTTATTCATCTACAGCAAAAAAAAAAACAATTGAACCAGATAAAAATAATAAAAAGTATGCGAATGCGATCCTGGATTTGGACAGCGGTCCTATGCGATGCGAATGGACGGCGGTCCTGCGATGGATCTCAGCAGAGACCAACACGTATATATGCCCAACAACGCGTGTGCGCGTTGCGCCAAACCTGGCGTGCCATATGAGCAGGGTGGAGAGATCGTGCAAGCGGCATGAAGGGGACGCGGCCCTTTCTACGGCACGCAGTGTCTTTGCAAGTGGTCGTGTAGGACTTTGATTGAGGTTGTTGGGGTGGGCGCTTATGCAGTGTAAGTCGGTTTCGAAGGTATGTCTAGGTTCATGAGGGGCAAATTGACTCTAGCTTTTGGATGTTTCCTTTAATTAAGATGTTTTAATATATACTTAAAGCCGGGAGACTTTGTGCTTTGCATAATAAGGGATGTGGATGCCAGAAGATGCTTATATGGTGACCCCGATGATTCGCACTCGCCACGTATTATAAACAGTGGTCCTACTCGAGTACTTAGAGCATGCATATTTATAATATCCAGACGGTTTAGTAATTCGAGTGCCCGAAAACAGTAACCACAAAGCAATAACGTCATAACCAATCAATCAACCTCGACAAGCAGAATAAATTATATAATTTGAAGAAAATCATATAACAGCTCCACCATATTACCGTTAAGAAACCTATTCGATGCATTCATAACCAAAGCGTAGCGCAAGCATTACAGTATCTCTTCCTTAAACATGTTCTAACATCCTGTCAGCCCGTTTCTCGTCCGTCCCTACCGAGCTATCCTTAGACGACGGATCCCCATTCCCATCGTCAATGTACGCGTCATCCCGGGCAGCTTCTTCTTCAAATGCCACACGATGTTTCTCAAAATGCGAGGCATGGTTCCTGTACGAAGATTGATATGATATCTTCTTAGCATAAAATTCGAGAGACGCGAAATATATAAGGACAAACGTACTCAGGCCCCAGGAAAACAACAATGATCACAAACGCCGTAACCACGCCGATAAAAATGCCTTGTACCTATACAAACAAATCCCAGAAAAATCAATATATTGCATTATTTATCTGATGAAATGTGCATTTAATTACAGACCTTAGCGTAATTAGGCACATTCTTCCCGTCAACGATCGTGCGCAGATTCTCTCCTCCCACTGCTTCGATTCTCGCAGAAGCCGAAGAGACCATGTTTCCGATTTGATAGGTTACACCTGGGAACGTAGCCCTAAATGCGGGTGGGGATAGTTCGTTAAGGTATATGGGGATCTAGTGAGGAGAATGAGATTATTTATTTATGGCGCGTATTATCCAGAAGATGGTGAGATAGTCAGGGAATTGCTGATGGGGAAGGAATACGGAGAAATACTACGTACAACACCCAAGGCGCCCTGTACGCCCAATTGGATAAAGAACGCGCCAGCAGCCAAGCCAGAGAACTCGCTCGGCAATATCCAGAGCGGGATGAAGACACAAACGAAGACACAACAGAGCCTAAGTATGCACAATATAAATTAGTTCTCCTTTCGCGAAATTGTAAGAGTCAGAATAAATGCACTTACAGAATGGATAGTCTACGCCCGATATACTGGCTTAACGATCCAGCTATGGCGCCGCCTGCAATAGCACCGCAGTTACCGATGATAGTGGCTTTGTTGGCGAGGCTCGCGGAGAGTAATTTGTTCTTTTGGATGTAGGTGGGGTAAAGGTCTTGAGAGCCATGAGCGAGGAAGTTGAATCCTCCATATATGCATAAATATCATAACGAAACTAAATAATTATGGGTCCTACCACTCATCAATAGAATAGCATAGATACTTAACAGCCAATGATTCCTTAGCATCTCTTTTGTCCCGTGAATAAAGATCCTAGTTCTGCTCTTCGTTACTACGCCGCCTTCAATTCCTTTTTCTTTCTGTATTTTCTTAGCTTCTTGTGCTTGCAAGAACAGCGCTGACTCTGGCAGAATTGCACGCAGACATGCCGCGAAAAAAGACAGGCCTGCAGAGACCCAGAAAAGCACTCGCCAGGAATGAGACGAATGTGGGACGGCATCAAGGTTCACAACAGCTGCCAGTCCATCGATGAACAAACAGTTTAAAATAATAGAAAAATATGCAACTGTACCAGCAATCAAATACCCAGCCGCATATCCCTCTTGCAGCACCCCAGAAAGAAATCCTCGTGTTTCCACCGGAACGTTCTCCAACGCTGTTGCGACACTTAATCCCCAGATACCCCCCATGGCAATCCCGAATAGAGATCTAGCGCCAAGGAATTGTCGATAGCTGGTGCAGAAAGAAGCACCTATTTGTAGAGCAGAGCATAGGAGAAGATTAATGACGAGGGGCCATTTGCGCCCATATCTGTCTGAGATGATGCCGAAGACGGCTGCGCCGACTGAGCGGAAGAGGAGAGTGAGAGTAATTGCATTCGTCTATTAAATAATTAATGACTCGATTAGTAATGGAGTAAGTACGTGAGGAGCTCACCAATGTCGCGGTAGGCCTGTTAAATCCAACAGGCTCGGGTTTCGACAGAGTCGGAAGTGAAAGCGAGACGCTAAAGAAGTCCATGGCATCACAGGTCCATGCTAGCCACCCCAAAAAGACCATGGACCACTGAGTCCATGAGAGATCCCAAAGCGCCTTGAGGATATGTTTCTGGTCTTTGCTGTTTTCGCGGCGTGGGATGAGGCGTGTTACGAAATAAGCACTAAATAGAAGTAAAGAGAAAATTAATAAATAAACCAAAAACGACGGTGAGGAAAACTAAATAAACAATCGGAGTGGAGGAAAATTACTCACTATAACTTGCCCATGACTGGGATGGGTGGGGAAAGCAGGGAGGTTGAGCTTGAAGGTGGAGAAGCGCGAGTAATGGATAAAGTTTATAGAGGCTCCAGCTTGAGAGGGAGATCACATGCGTCTGGCATACCACATATTAGTTAGATTATTCCAGTGAGGCGGCGAGGACTCAGTACAACCAGTCATCCACGAAAATCCGTGAGAAGTCTGGTTGAAGATATCCTATTCTGATCGGAGGTGTGAACTGGAGGTGTAAGTTTATTCGGCCCAGTTGAGATTGTTTAGTCGAACCTTAAGCTCCATGGGGTAGATCAACTTCGTCCCTTGACAATTTCAAGTGAGAAAAAACTTGCATCAAGAAACCTGGCAAGTGTACATAAACTATATAGCGCTATCATAGCTTTTATAGCGTCCGTAGAACGAGCGTTTATGCTAGGGATGCCATATAGCGCTATATAGATTATGTACAACTTGCCAGGGTTCCTGATGTGCCCTGATAATCTTGGAAATCCCCAGTCATATATCCCGGTTTCAGTCCGATTCAGGTGCGATTATTGAGCGGTATACTGCATATTGGAAGGAAAGAATAGCGAAGCATCCAATCTATCTCACCGCTCGCCGCTCGTACTTGCTTCCTTGCTAACTTTAGCTCCTTCGTGACATGTCGTGACCACCAGCTACCCGCGTGCTCCATTTACGACGGGGTTCCGAGTCAATTCTTGATGGAGTTGTAGTCTGCATCCTGCATAGATTTCACGTCGCCCTTATTCATCAGACCCGCCATAAATTCCAGTTGTATTCCCTCATGTAAATCCACGGAGAATATATGATGGGCTGTCAAACGGTAAGCTAGGACGTAAATATCCAAATTCTTACGCCACTTACGTTATGTGCGCTACTAAATAGCTTCGCCACTGCAATCAAGCTTCTTTGATGAAGCGTTTATCCTAAATAAATTAAAAAAAAACATCGGTATGTCAATTGCATCTCCTCAATAAAAATTCGTTCGAACGGGAACGAGGCTAAGTCCTCAGATTGACAACTGAGGAGGATGGAAAGTGTGGTATCCTAGAGCTGCCATTCATGTTTTAAGACCAGATTCGGCTATTGTGCTTCGTTGACATGGCGCCTTTTTCTCCCTTCTATGCCAAACTCTCCAGGTTTTACGGACATCGTGAATTGAAATGACTGATTCTAGCCAGTACTTCACATACCTAACTTAACCTTTACTCTGCAACTCTGTAAACGTATCGAAAGGAGATATACTCTGTAATAAGAAACCGGACAGAACGTCCAGTATATTCCGTCATCTGAAAAAGCCTGAATACTAGTGTGATCATCCGTGTAAAAAGAGGATTGGCTCACCCAATTGATATTAAGTAAAAATAATATGGTCCAGGGAAGGTTTGCCCATAAGAGACGGTTCGGAGGCGGTTGGTGTGTATGCAAAGTGCAAATAATATACAATAATATATCATGAGAAGCCTGTTGGACGTTGAATGGATGAGAAATGGACGTCACTTCGTGCCCAATTTATGGAGTTGCGTGTATTTCAGCAGAAATTGCCCGATATCATCTGACGAGGCTTTTCATGATCAGGTTGAGAAGATTGATAACACGGAGTGACGTCAGTACGTAATTAATGTAGTGGTTAAGTATCGGAAAGCTCACGAAGGTATATCAATTAAGCCGACGATGAGCACCATACCCTGCTCCATACATATCTATACCTCTCTCCCAGTGTTTCTTGAGTTGTTCAGATGTCAGAAAATATTCAATGTAAGAAGATCTAGACAAATGTATTAGTTACCGGAATAATCCATCCCTAGTTGGCCTACTACATGCTAATCGACGTTGGGATCAGAGAAATCGGTTGGAAATAGCGAATGTATAGTTAAATTCGACAGAAATCGATCAGCCTATCTTCATGTTGCCTCAGGCTGCGGCTCCCGAAGCATCGTGAGCTACCGGAAGATTAATCTACGTAATATGCAGTCAATATTTATTGTGATTTCAACACTGAACAGTGACGAAGTTACGTACTTTAGAATCCTTCATTAGGTGTAGGTGGACTAATAGATATTTAGCGAAGACGACCTTGAAGGAACACGCCGCGCGATCGGTCAGATACGAAAGGCACGAGGCATAGGACTGAGGCTTGAGGCTTTTATGATATGATTGCATGTCAACGTAGGGGAGCCTTTGTTATGCTCGAATTTTTATAAGGTGCGCCCACAGTGGATGATGAATCAGATGTCGCTTGGTTTCGGAATGAGATGAGCTCTCCAGTTATGGACTAAGTATCTTTGCGTAAAAAAGCAACAATATCATCCTGATTTGTTGTATGTTAAGTTGAGGACCATCGAATGTGGATGAAAAGCGAGAGGTTGTTGACAAAAGCTGTGGACAGAAAAGTCGAATCAAAGTCAACTCGCGTGTGAAAATAAATCACGGGAGGATTCGGCCCGAACCGTGCCTGGCCAAGCACGCACAAACAAAGCAGAGCACTGAGCAGCTCTTCTATGCACAGATATTTTATAATTAGATTTCATCCTCTAAATGCCAAGTAACATAATTATCTAAATTTTGTAACGACGTAAATATCTGATATAATGTCTATTATATTTATACACAACGGATAGAGCAAAGCACGAAAGACACCAATTCAAAGCAAACTACATATTAAGAACTGCGTTCCTACCGTGTGATTTCATAGGATTTAGGTTCTAAAAACTGAGATTATATTCCTTAAGGGCCTAGTCATTACTCGAAATTTTGCTTGTGTCTGGAGGCGGCTTGTGGATTTCAGGCAAACCACGCCTTACCCAAGTTAGGTGCCAAGTTGTTCAGGATTCTTAACGCGGAGAACGAGGACGTTCCCCAGCATATCGTCCAATCTGGTTGTCGTTCAGGACCTGCATGTCCAATCCTCCTTGGCGTTCAACGACTTCAGTAACGGCTTCCCATCAGTGCGACATAACCTTGTTAGTCCGAGTCGTGGCAACGTACTTGGCCATTTCAACTTCGTCAACGGAGTCGAAATAATCGTGCTCTTTCTGGTCTCCGTCGAGGCCACCTCGGGAAGACTCAGCGCCGGTCGAATAGCCACCAAGTAGTGTTGGAGAGGCACCAAGTAGTATGGGAAGGTTCCTGTGATATAACCCTGACACAAACTGGGGTCAACGACAATCTGTCTAAAAGTCTGAAGAGCTAGGTCTCCACCTCATCAATTGGCCGATTAGGCGGCTTCCCAAGATTTGAAGTGAAAAGGCTAATAGTTTCGATATCCGGTATAAGTATCCAGTAACCACTAGCGAAGATGAGATAAAGATCGGCGCGAACTGCATAAGCAGTCTGAGTAGATATGTGATAATCACATTGAGGAACACATACGAAGAATAGATTAAGACTTGACACAACGTTCAAACTCTTGTGCTCCTTACCCCACCACCATTCTAGGGCGTCCAACTGAGAAGAAGAGTGAGCATCGCAGTGAACTAACGGAAACACAGGTTAACTTTTTCTGGGGATAAAGTCTTTGAGAAAATGTAACACACTTGAATTGTGATGAATTGAATTGATGCGCGATTAGACACTTGCCATTGTTTGGGTCTTCGTCAGCCGCCTTATTCTTCACCTCGGTGCAGACTGATGTCAATGAGCCCCAAGGTCGTCCCTTTTTGGTAGTTACACTGTTACACTGAGCACAAAAAGAAGGTCTTGGGAGTAATAGGCACCGTTACCGTCGTCGCCAGAGAAGTCTAAGCTCACATGCTGGCTTTGGGGGGCCATGATGGTGGTGGAAGGACCATTGCTGTGCTTACGCAATACCTCTCCGAAGTAGCCAATCAGGGCTTCCTCGCCAAGCGCTCTGCGTGCGTGCCTTTTCTCCGTTACTACCACCAATGCTGGTCTTCGAGTTCCACTTCATATCCACGGCAGTAGGCAGCCAAAGATGATTATATGAAGGCGAGACAAACTTATGTGTCTTGCAAAGTTGTAACAATGATACAAGTCACATTTACTATGCCAGATCATCGATCAACTTCAAGCCAGCACAAGGGAATCAGGATATTAATAGAGAGTTTGCGCAGACGCCACAGCGCCACCTCGTGGCTTTACGACGTTGCGCTATTTTGCGCAATGATTGGCTATGTGGCTGTGGAGCCAGAGCCGTGGCTCCACTTGAAGCCCCACTTTAGTCGTTCTGTGGCTTCTGCCAAGTCCAGCCTCAACTGGATCTAAGCAAACCAACGAGAGTTGTTAGGTTGGGCTAGGGGCTGAGCGTTAGCTCAGCTCGGTACGCAGATCAAGACTCGCCGCTCACCCAAACAAGAGCTGACCTGCGGCGATTTATCGGCGTCACGCCCAACCTAAGAAGCTCGATTCTGTACCGAGCTCATGTGCCTTGAGGCTGTGTGCTCAAAGGCTCTAATGTATGTCTCGTAGGCTAACGATCTCCATCGACCAGCAATGCGGATTATTTCAGGGTCTACTTTCTGAGCCAAATAATATGATGCTCCTCCGATCCTGAATGAGTGACCGAAGGAGGTTCCCCATCCCAAACCCGATAAGATGTCGTTGATAAACTTGATGGTTGATTGCTTCACCAACGGCCGAATCTTGTTTTGGTTGTCTCTCCAACTAAATAACGGATCTGAGGCTCTGGCTGGGACCACTCTGAAGAGGTTATGTAGAGCCGCAAGAGGGCAAAGCTCCCCTTGTTTCGTTAAGAAAACTGATTGTTTCTTCCCCGGCTTCGCAGTCTTGGCTGATGGCAGATCCAAACGTGCATAGGGCTTGCCATCCAGATCCGTTCCGAAGTGCACATCACTTCGTTTCAAATGGCGAGAACCGTCAAATTTGTTCTGAGATTTGACGCAGCATTCACTTGACCTCATCATTCCCCAAAATGCGCATGTCGACATTGCCCAAACGCAAGCTCCATATGGCTGATTTAGGTGTAATGATAGCTTCAGTGCAGATAGCATCCGAGGGACGATTGGCGGGCGAGGTGGGCGAGAGCGTTTTCCAGCTTGTATATTTTCTAGACCCCTTAATGAGAAGCCTATCGTGATTTGATCCTGATCGGATAATGGTGTTGGCCATCCTTGCACTATGTGCCAGGCTCTTACTGCGGACAGATACTTCTTTATAGTTGCGACTGAAACTGCCTCTAAAGGAACCCCATCTGATACTTCAATCGGAATGTGATCCGGGTCTGCTGCTGCCCATAATGCAAAAGAATGCAGCAAATTGAAGGATGCCGGTAGTCTATCTTGTTCTGGGATTGAGAAAATGTCGCAAAATATGTGGAATTTGCGTAGCCCTGAACCATAGCCTGTCGTATCCTTCAGTGAGGTGTGAGATGACAGATCCTTCAAATGTTTGATGAACGGATGATTAATAGTGCGATCCGGTGCTTTGTTTACCCCAATCCACCTAAATATCCGTTCATCTGCCTTGCATGGTGGTCGAAGTGGTGAAGGTTTCATGTCCAACCGGTTAACCGAGGCATCTGCAAGCGGACATGGAGGTGGCACTTGTCTGGATAACAATACCGGCATTACCATGGTCGTAGGAAAGGCTGTAAATGCGCCGGGAGATCCAGAAACACTCGGTGATGGGCTGCAGGTGATCTCGCCAGGAAGGCTTTCACGTCCCCACGTGAGAGTGGATCCGCGATGTTTTGTTCCGAAGTCACATGCCTTGCAATCAGTCGGGCATTCTCCTTTGCCAATATAGTATATATTTGCTTGAGTATATTGTTGGTTTCCTAGCTCCGTGATCTGCCCTTGTTCAGCACTGCCACCACCCCTGAATTGTCTGATCGGACGAGAAAGCAATTCTTTCTCTCTGGGCGATGATTGAGCAAGCCGACTTGCAGTGCGAGGCGCAAGCCCAGTTCCACTGCCACCGCTTCGGCCCAGCCGATGTCGAAGCGTTCTCCAGTACCGAATTTCACCATTGGTGACCAAGTCCACACTGCCCAAAATTGTCCTACGGTAATCCCTATGCCGAATGAGGTACTGGCGTCTCCCCACCAGTCGATATCTATTTCTCCTGGTTGAGCTAAGGGGAGATGATTTGGTGAATTCTGTAGTATAAGCTGTACCCATTTTAAGTCGGACACCAGAGCTCTGAATGGTTGTCGCCGTGCCAGGTGAGAACGGAACTCGGCCGCAAACATCGCTGCCGATTTTAGGAAGGGACGAATCAAGGGGAAAATGGAGGAAACATGGATCAGTTTTCCATGTAAACGTGCCGCTTCTGAACGGGAAAATTTTCCCATTGGGGCTAGCCACTCCTGGATTAACGATTGAATCTTCTGCAGTTTCTCTGTCGGCAAACTGACCATTTTGTTGTCTAGGTCCCAGTCGAAGCCAATGTATCGTTGAATGGAGGAAAATGACTTTGTCTTTTCCTGGCTCCACGGCACTCCTAAGATTGCGGTCAGCTGTACAAACTCCTCTTCTGTCCAAGACTTGCCCGGGAGTCTTATCACGAAGAAGTCGTCGACCCATTTGAGTATTTGCTTGAAGCCAGCGGCTTGATAGATGGCAATCAGCATATCTGCGATGCTGCCGAACACGCCTGCGCTTGATGCCATTCCGAATGCCACTGCGAAGTCTATATAGAATTTCCCCTGCCATAGTACGCAAAACCAGTTTTGCTGAGTGGGATTGATTGGTGTGATGCGGGATGCTGCTGCTATATCGAATGCCGCCGCTTGACAACCAGGTGGAAGGGATAAGATTAATTGTGCTGTGTTGTCGAACGTTCCCCACTTTGTCGGGAAGTCGTCTGAGTTTATTCTGGCGTTCACTGATTGGATTGATGGGTCGTTCCTGGGAAACGACATGTCTTGAATCATGCGAAAGCTGCCCGGTGTGGATCCTTTGGGAACCAGCCCAACTGGAGATGTCCGAAAAGGACCGATTATTTGTTCTAATTCCTGTCGTGAGAATGCTTGGGAGTAGCGTCCAGCTGCCTGTTCCTTCAATATGTACTGCGAGATAAAGTCCGGTTTTAATTTTGAGGAGTTGTGATTCTCGAAATATGTGCGTTGAAGGAGGGGGGGTGACCGCCCCTACGTTGAAACCGTTCCGAATACCCTGAACTATGTGGCACCAATCATCGAGTAAGTTATATTTACACAAAACTTCTTCTATTAAGTCCGCCTTCAAGGGAGTGACCACCCGACGAGGATCACTGCCCGTGGCGACAGGAGCCCGCGCCATGCCCTTTCTCTCCGCAGATGGAGCAGCTGTGCAGGTTTCGGCAGGACTCCCCGAATTTGCAGGCTCCTCGCTTTGCGAAGGTGAAGCAAAAGGATCTGCCTTCTGCTGACTCAAGGGAATAACCTCCTCTCCTACCCGGAATGAGGCTTGGGGTCTGTTTTCCTGCGGTTGTCTTGTCGGATTTGCAATCGGTGGGCATGTGACCAAATATGCCACACCGAAAACAGCAGCCTTTCTCGACCCTCTGGCGCTTGCTCGGGAACGAGGCTGAGAGCGAGTCGATGGGGGCTGGGCGTTTCAGGGAAGGATTGGGAGATGCATTGACAGCTAGACTCCGAAATACCGACTGGGTACAAATGCGAGAAGCTACCACGGACAAGACTGCTTCATTGAACTGTGAAACGTCGTGCTGAGGTGATCTGTGCATGATTTCTCGTTGACGGATATCGTAGCCCAACGCCACTTGCCAGCTATGACTGTCCGCGATTTCTGTAACGAAATCGTGATGCCTTGCCAGTGCCTTCGCCCGTAGCTCAGGCTGTGGCCAGAATTCCAGGGCTAGCTCGACCGCTAACTTGGAGGCGGCTTGCCAAGCTCCTTCTCTTATAGAGGTCTCATCTTGCCGATCGAACTTCCTCACTGCAAAGGTGCCGTCTGCCCTGAGTTCCATCTC